>VZZY01022690.1:0-61538 GCA_013400335.1 Eurystomus gularis
TTTTTTTAATTTTCTCTTTTTAAAATCGTTATCCTTTCTATTTTGTCCTTTAAAAAATGTTGTCCTTTAAATTTTCTCCTTTTAAAAATGTTATCCTTTTTATTCTCTCTTTTTTTCTCTTCCTTTTTGTCTTTTCAAGTTTTTTTTCCTTGTTTTATTTTCTGCTTTTGAAATTTTGTCCCTTTTTCCTCCCCTTTTTTATTTCCTCCTTTTTTTCCTTCCTTTTTTTTAATTTTCTCCGTTTTCCTTCTTTGATTTTTTCCTGGTTTTATTTTCTCCTTTTTAAATTTTCTCATTTAAAAATTTTTCTCCTGTTTCTTCTATTTTCTCCCAGTTTTCTTCTTTTTTTCCTCCTTTTTATTTTCTCCCTTTCCCCTCTCCCTTCTTATATTCTCCTTTTAAAATTTTATCTCCTTTCTTTTTCTTCTTTCTATCTTCTCCTTTTTCCTCCCTTTTTTTTTTTAAATTTTCTGGTTTTTTTTAAGCACCCCTGTCCCAGGAAAAGCAGGTGTCAACTGCACGGTGTGCTGGTTTCTGTAAGGGCACGTCCCAGGCTGCTGCCCTGACACCCCATGGGTCCAGCAGCACTGCCCAACAGGCTCCAGGGATGCCCTGGACCTTGGGTGTGGGGTGGTGGGGAGAGGGCCTGGGGTGAGGACCACTCTTGGGAGTGAGAGGGTGCTCAGGGCAAGAGGAAGGGTTATCTCCCAGGAGCTGCCCCCAGTTTCTGCATCTTTATTTTTCATGTTGTTGTAGGTGTGAAGAGCTGGTAGACCTACTTTTTGGGGGAGGAGGGAGAGAAATGAATAAATCTCAGCAAAGCCAGAGTTGAGGGTGGATGGGAAGAGACCCTCCCAGCCCAGCACATTTGACTTCTTTCCCTTTTCTGGGAGCTCAGGAAGGCCCCAGCCAGCTGCTGCACCTTACAAGCAATTAGAGACTCCATTTCTGCTATTTCTTCACTATCCCAGGAAGCTCTCTGTTCCCACAACTTTGGAACATATGCTAATTTTCAATGTTAAATTATGATGATGCTCTTTCACCTCGCACTGCAGATGTGCCTGTGTTTACAGGCAGAGCAACACTTATTTTGGGGAGGTAGCTGACCTGGTCACCTTGCTTCATTTAAGGTACCAAGCGAGTTGCCCAGAATAGGAGCCTGCTCAGCCCAGGCCCATGGCATGGGCAGCAAGAAGAAACAGAGACTCACCAGGACACGTTTGGGCTCACATAAGATTACAGCCAGTCTACAGGTGCCCACCTCTCTACAGCTCTTGTCAGCTCTAAGGGCTCAAGTTAGAATTAGAGAATACGGGCATTTCTGCTGAACCCAGGCAGAGGTTTTTCTTCAGCTTTGCAGCGTACTTTCATTCTGCTTCTGTATTTCTGTTACAGACACAAAACAAGAGCTATGTCTTTGATTACACATACCAATTTTGCTGTGTTTACCTAGGTCTTCTATACATGCACGTTGGCAGGGAGTCCCAAAAAAGCACAGAAGTCTTTCTGTCCGTGCCTCAAGTCATCAAACAGTAGCATAGCCTTTGGCTAGCAACAACTGTATTTGCATCAGCTGCTCAAACTGTATTTATTTTTCAGCCCAGGTTGTTCAATGCCCTTGAATATGACTTCTGCGTATGGCATGTCCTGTGTGACTTTGACGGCCAGGTTACATGTGCCAAAGTGATTGTGGCAAATTAGGTACCTGAGTGCCACAGAGATCCATCGACTCTAAGGCATTTAAGACACTGCCCAAACAGAGGGCTTAGGCTACAAACTCCTGTGTGAGGTCCTGACGTACTCCAGGCACCAACAGGAAGATGAAAGCCTAAAAAAGAGTTACAAATCTAATTCCTTTGTTGTATGTGTACCTTAGTCTTAAGGCCCATACTGAAATATTTAAGTTTAAAATCCCTCTTTATTTTGATATAACATCTGAAACATCTTCGATGGGACCCACACCATTTGGAAGTGCAGCTCCTCCATCACAGTTGCCTGCACCTTCTAAACTAGAAGAACACCAAAAACCTTACACCTTGAAATTCAACTCTGAAGTCCACTGACAGCCAGAAGCAGAGTTTTGAAGTGTGCTCCCCTGCTTTATCATACGGAGCAAAAACTTCCAACACACCAGAAGGAATCTGAAGTGCAAGGTAACCAGGACTTTATCCTTTCTGATTGTGCAGCACCACAGACCACTGTATAAACCAGACAATTAAGCATCAGTAACAACTGCCCGATCAGTTCTCTGCTTCTTGGTCTAATTTTACTGGGTTTTGCATTTTCAGAGGTGAAAGTGTGATTCATAAATCCTGTCCCGTGTAATCCTCTGACACCTTATGGGCACTAATAATTAAAAATAACACACATTTGTTCTAGTATCAAAATAAGGCTTGTAAATACAATCTAAACTCTGCATAACAAAAATGAAATAGAATGCTGTCACTGAACTGCTTTTACGGACAAGAAATTTTAACACGTATCCACAGACAGGAATAGTTTTTCATTCCTGAGTCTGGGAATGCTCATCTTGTTCAGTGATGGGGAGGAAGGGCAATTTCTGTCTATGCCACAACAAGAGTGCATTTTTAGGTGTACGGACAATAGACAACCTCTGATAGTCAGACTAGGATGTCTCGGAGTAGGCATGAAAAATCAGGCACAGTCCAGTTCATTAGCCACCTAGGAAGAGTTAGGCTAGAGAGGTTTGTGACTAGATCCAGTGAAGGATTTATATGTCTTAAAAGTTAGTTGTCTCAGTACTTAACTCTCAAGTGCCTTGCCCTGCAACTGGCATCCCTGATGTTGTGTTTGGCACCAGAGCTCACCATGCTGTGAATGGAGAAGGTGCGTACAGACAAACCTTTTGTGCCTTGTCCAAAGCCATACTGTCCAGTGAAGGACAGGAACAGCAGAGAAGCCCAGGCTTGTGGTTACGTTGGGAAATGTGAATTATTGGTTTTAACTGAGAGCATCTTTTAAACTAAGAAAGGAAAGGTTTTTTCCTCCACTTTTATGTGAAGAGAAATGGAAGCACAGCTGCCTAATGTCCTTCAGAAGGAGGATTCCTCATGCTTGCTCTTCAGTCAACCCACAAGGAGTGTGAGTCCAGAAGGAGGGCAGGTGGCACATTTTGCTGTCATGACTTCCAGCTTAGGAAAGGTCCTCCTGACATTGGTGAGAGAGACCTACTTTTAGCTCTACAGTAGCAGATTCTAATTTGTTTCTACCAGTTGGGACACAAAGATTGTAATTCGACCTAAAATATGACACCTATTTTCTTCTACTGTATAATCTAGAGTACCTTGGGGTTTTCGTTATCATTCAAAGAAGTTAAGCTTTGGCTTTGAAATTATTTCAGTGTTGTGAGTTTTCTCATACTTGAAAGATGAGAACAGCTCCTTGAGCTAACTCAAGGCAATGCATTTCCCAGGTCAGTCCCAGGAGGGCTGCAGGCAGGATCAGGTGTGACAAGTCAAAGGTACCTTTCGCTGTGCAACTCACAGGGGTTAGCCCATCCTAAGCTTTTGATCCTGAACCTGCTGAAGTTGTGGTGGGAGAGGTTTCTATTCCTTCAAAGTTCTTTTGCTAAGCCGTTGGTGAATTATGGGATGGATTCCTTTTTTTTTTCTTTTTTTTTTTTCTTTTTTTTTTGTTTTGTTCAGGGAGGTTCGTTCTGATTCAACCAAAAAACCCCCTTTGTCAGCCCCAAAGGCTTCTCTCCTCCTTCTTCCCTTTCCAGTGTAGAAAGACAAGAGACCAAACCGTTTTGGGGTTTTTCTATTAAAGCAAGGAGCATGTGAATTTCCTTGTACAAAATGGAAGCAGCTTCATCCACACAAAGGTATTTAATTAAAACTGGAGTAGTTTTCAGAAGTGCTAGGAGAATAAGTAGACTCAGTGGATTCTTGGTCCCTCTGTAATTCACAGCCCCTTCATGTAAATGCCAATGCTTTGACTTGGCTGACTATCTTTAATATGTGAGTTTAAACCTTTTGGCCCATGTGTTCTGTTTCCTCTGGGCCCTCTAATCTTTAACTTTTACCATAGAAAGATCTTAATGCTTTCAAGGTCCCACCTTGCTAGCAATATGGTTTGAATCAGACACACTGCACAGAGACTATTCTGATTTTAAAAAGAGAACAACCTTCTGGTTTTATTTCTGCAGGTATGAATAAAAATCTGAGAGATCCTGTGTTTGGAGCTTGCCTTCTCTTGATATCAGACAGCAAGAGCACTGTGATATGGATCAGTGATACAACATGTTTTCCTTCATTAGAAACACAACCTAGACATTAAAAACAGCCCGCTGAAGAATCATATTCATTTAGTAATCATGTAATTTCACAATCAAGGGGTTACTATCCCTCCCCCTGCTCTGTCTCCCCTTTAAGACTGCCCATTTATGGAGAACATCTGATACCAATAAGTTTATGATACCTATTTCTAAAAGCAATGCCTGCATTTCAAATGTGGCTTGAGCAGTTGAATTATCAGATCCAGCACTGACTGCAGATGGGATTTATCTTCTCTAACTTTAGCCTGGTTAATGTGTAGGCCAAATCTGGGCTCCTTCTGTATTCAGTGGAGAAAGACAGAGGGCAATTCATGGCAGCTAGCTTAGGCACCTATTAAAGGGAGGGATGAGTCACTTTTTGAAGTTGCCTGCATCGATCAGTCGATTACAGCAGGAGGCCAGGCAGCTAGCTTAGTTATAGCGTACCTGACCAGATGGCTGAAGTTAGGGTGGATGGATTCTGTCCTGCCTCTCTGTAGGCAGTGCAGACAAGGACAAGCTCCATTCATCACTCAGGACTACTCAAGACCAACTGTTATTCCTGAGTGTGAATGCGTTTTGCCCATATCAAACAAAATCTCTTGGATGGGCTCACTTTTTTAAAAGGGGCCTGACTTATGCTGCAGCCAGTGGCAAAATGCTCAGGAAACAGGACACCAGCTCATCTGATCAATTTACAGTCATGCCAGCTGAAACACAGTTTTGCTTTGGCATTCCTTTATCTGCCATCCAGGCTGTGGTGCTTCTCCCAGGCATGAGGTCTTCTAGTTTTTCTTCACGACAAGGTGAGTTGAACCTGCTCTTTTCTTCAAATATTTTCTGTGTCACCATGTGAGTCTAGGAGCCAGGCATTAGAGAAAATGCATGAGACTGGTCATAAAACCAAAACAAAGACCTCCAAAAACCAAAATGAAAACCTGGCAGAAATGAATATAGGAATACCTTCTCATGTGGTTGTGCTGGGGTGAGATACACCCGTTTTACTGAGGGCTGACACACACGGCTTGTACAGAGTTAGATTAAAAATTTCTCTCTCTACCCAATTACTGAGACCTCATGAACTAGGAGGTATGAAGGCAAGGGAACTGCTGTGCTGTGGTATAAGAGACATACATACCTCAAAGCCTTTTTTATGTGTTCCGCTCCAAGGGTTCATGTGTCAGCTGCAGCCAGGTGGTGGTGGGATCAATCACACCTAGCCTGGGAAGTCATCAGCCTTATACAACCTGCAGCACCAGGCTGGAAACAAACAAGTTGCCAGAGGCATGGTCCAAGACGGAGGCCAAACAGGTGTGTCTCAAGAGTAGAACATGACACAGGGAATGGCTGATTAACGGTGGCAGAAGCGGAAGAGTAACCAAGCACCAGTTTCTCCAGAAAAACATATATGGGGAGACCCGACCACCTTTATTGAAAATTTCACTCCAAAGACCTTTCTAGAGAAGCAGCAGAAGCAGATGGACCCTATGGACACAGGAGAAAATATCCACCTGCTCAGCTATAAGAACTCCATATGTATTATGCATAAAATCCACACTACTCCTCTTTTACCATTCAAGCTACTGAATATTGCTCAAACTTGAGACAAAAAGTTTTTTGCAAGATTTGAGTCTTTCCATTTCAGTTCATGTTTGGCAAACTAGCAAAAGTTTAGAATTGTGAAGCAGCTGAAAGATTTACAAAACACTGAAGGAGACGTGCAGTCTTTTATCATCACACAAATATGTTCTTTTAACCTCTCCCTCAGAGGAGAGATTAAAATATGTTCTTTTAACTTCCCCCTCTCCCTCAGCCACAGTTAAGCCCACCAGACTAGAAGAGGCTTCTTGGCCTAGCTGGACCTCTTCTTACTACAGACACGTAGATTTATTTTTAACAATATGTCAAGTTCAGTCTTAAATGCCATTAGATTCTTGGTGCTCACTCTCCCCCACAGCAACATTGATGACTGAAACAGGTAAGAAATATTTTCTGGATTGGCTGATTTCTCAGAGCTAGCTTGTATCTTCTCAGTCCTCTTTTTTTTTTTCCCTTTCCTTTTTCTTTTTTTCTTCTCTTCCCCAGCATAACAAGTCAAGTTATTAAGGCCTCTTCTTGTTTCCTCTTGGTCAAGTTAGCTGTGTTTTTGCACAATGCTTCCAGCTGGAATCAAGCTTTCCTGCCCATGGGTGATCAGAGCTGCACACAGGGTCTCATCAGCCTTTGTGCTAAAGCACTAACACTTCCCGATCTCTATCTCACTGGATTTTAGTTACCTGTTTTGAAGGCTGGTTCATACTGTAGCATGAGAGTCACCTTGGATAGTGTGGCCAGTTATTTCTGCTCGCTTACAAGCTTGGAGCAACTAGGGAAAATTGTACTGTTAGTCCTACATTTGCATTTATTGTTATTTTTAAAAATCTTTACCAGTTTTCAGAGTCTTGATATGCTTTGCATTGCATTAATGACACCTCTCAACACTGTGTCATCAAAAAAAGGTCTGTACTTATGTCATGATCATTCATGAAAATATTAAACAAGATTGGTCCCAACACTTAGTTTGAAGAGCTCTTCTGATTGCTTCTTTCCAGTCTTGTAATGCTTTTTTTTTTCAGCGGTGTTTGTATGGTATGAGCCCAATCCTTATTAATCCTACAGTTTTTCTGCAGATCTCCAGCTAACAAATAACATCTTCTGTGCTACAGTGTCAAATGCTGTAATGAAATGCAACTGGACAGTATTTACCCTGATCTCTCTGTGTAGGATATCTTTTTGTCCAAAAAAGCTTAGGAGGACTTTGGCGGGATCTTTCCTGTAACATTTTAGTCCATTCTCTGTTTAGCATCTGGTCTTTCTTTTAAAAGACATAAGCTAATGTACTGGTACCTCTCCTGAAGTGGCTGTACAACCAGGCTTTCTCTTTTGCCTGTTATGCAGATTCACAAAACTTTTAGTTCCTCAACTTGTAGAAGCTCAAGGCTTCTTTCATGATTTAATGTCTGGGCTCTGCAATCCATCTGACATTACTAATCAATTCCATGAGTTTACCAAACTTTGCCCTTTGGAAATGCAAAACCTTATTAACAGACTCATTTATCTGTTCCATTTAATTAAGAAGTGTCAGTCCCTGACCACTTGAGCCAAGGTCATTCTTTTTCTGCAGTCATCAGTTACCAAAACCAAGTCTCAATCAGCATCAATTTTTTACTGGTTCTGTGAAAATTTTGTTAAGAAATTTGCTGACTACTACATCGAGAAGTGTCTGGATTCTGTCATCATTAGTGGCATTTGTTCTTTTATCCGTATTTGGGAAAGTAAAAATTCCCCTGCCTGGTACAAACCCAACAGAACTTGTCTCTCTAATGGCATTACTGCTGCCTTAACCCATAACCAGAGCCAAATCAGGGGGCTCACACTTTCCAAGCATGCTCTTTTACCAACTTTCCCCAAAGTGATTTTAACGGGAACAAATTCTGCTTTTTGCATGCTACCCCTTCTGCACATCCTTCTTTGCAGTGTTTCGTATCATTAACGCGCAGTTCTCTGCCACCAGCTTCACCTTTATCTCTGCCTTTCTGAATAATGCATATGCTTTGAGACCAGTGTTCCAGCCGTGGTTGCTATTCTGTTGTTACCAGCGTATCCCTGTCCTGCCTAATGCCCTCCCAGCTTAGTTCAAGCTCTTCCCTTTTTTGGTACATACATTGCTATTCAACCTTTCTGTACCCCATTCCACAGCTTTGTTAAGACCTGCTCCTGACCCTCACCGTATTGCCAACTTGGAAGCAGTTCTCTTCACAGTTTGTGCTTGCTTTCTTCTTATTCCCCGCCATTCTGATCACTGGAATTTCTTTATCCTTTGGCATACCCTCGTGTACCTAGGTTTTCTCTTCTGGTGTTCTATGGGCATGTGGAGATTATTCAAGTCTTTGACTCTGTACCTTTCATTTCTCAGTTCAAAGCTCTGCTTATCAGTTCTGCCAGACTTGCTTCCAGAAGGCTATTTCCACAGTTGCTCAGACTGAGTCTGTCCTTCAAAAAGGATCTTCTTTCAGTAAATACATCCCAATGGTCAAATATTGCCAGTCCTTTGGCTATCTGTTGATCTTCCTCAAAGCACCTTTTTTTCTGGCCTAGTTTTTATTTCTTGTAGCATCAGGAAATGCTAGACCCTACTGCTGCTCTTTTTAAACACACAAAAAAAAAAAAAATTACATTTGCCTCAAATATCCAGTAATACAATTCTAAAAGCAAACTCCCTCACACAAGCAGCCAGCCCAGAGAGACAACTGTGATACAACCAGAACCAGCAATGAATGTTCTGTTCCCCGCCCCTCAGGATTTCTTGTCTACGCAGAGAGTTTTGCCATCCTTGCTGTGTCAGTCAGAAGCATGAAAACAATTGCCTAAGGTAGGCAGAACAACATCAGGGAAAAAAACAAGTATTTTTGCTGGTTTATTATTTTGTTCATCAAAACAGTTCCACTGTGGTGGCTTTGTTGGTATTATATTACTGTAGGTTTGCTGGCAAGCCCTTTCACATGTAGTGAACAAGGTCTAATGGAATAGCAGAGAGCAGGGTTTATACTGTGTCCGTTCTGCTTTGGAGGGTGATTCAGCGGAGGTGGATCTAGGACCACACTAGCTTGGGGTAGAAATGAATGCAATGTGAGAAAGGGCAGGAACAGGCCCCATAGAATTAAAAAAGGCTACAGTGGATGCCCTCATGAATGTTCTCCACTCAAAGAACCTCCTCAGGAGTCAGCATTTCTGAGCCATGGGCTCAGCACAAGCTCAGCAGCCACTTCTGCCAAACTAATATTTTGAGCGTGTTAAGCTATAAAAAACTACTTAGAACACAAGTGACTTTGTAACATTGGCAAATATGTAAGAAGACAACAGACTTAACTGTAAGTCAACTTGAAGAGGTAAGGTAGTCACTTGACTTGTTCAGACAAAATGCATCCAAGGTTATCTTCCCCTCTTCTTTCCTCTCTCCTTTCCTTCCACACTTTCCTTTTCTCCACTTTCTCCCCTTCTTCTCTTCTCTTCTCTTCTCTTCTCTTCTCTTCTCTTCTCTTCTCTTCTCTTCTCTTCTCTTCTCTTCTCTTCTCTTCTCTTCTCTTCTCTTCTCTTCTCTTCTCTTCTCTTCTCTTCTCTTCTCTTCTCTTCTCTTCTCTTCTCTTCTCTTCTCTTCTCTTCTCTTCTCTTCTCTTCTCTTCTCTTCTCTTCTCTTCTCTTCTCTTCTCTTCTCTTCTCTTCTCTTCTCTTCTCTTCTCTTCTCTTCTCTTCTCTTCTCTTCTCTTCTCTTCTCTTCTCTTCNCATCCTTCTGTTGAATGTGAGATGACATGGCTGATCTAAACTTACAGTAAAATTTGATTGAATGAAGTGCAAAAATGTATTGGCATTATAAACAGCTTTGTATTTTAATGCAAAATGCAAAAAAAACCCTGATGTGTGAATTCAGAAAAAAAACCGTGGTATTTGTGGAAACACCATCCCATTTCGTTAATACAAGAATTCTTGTTGGTTAAAATATCACTTCTGGAGTCACAACAATGTAATTTTGTAGATGATCACCATCATAAGCCCATACTATAAATACTGAATAAAGTTCTGTGAGGAAACAGCCCCGTTGGTATATATATCTTTGGATTATGCCTCTAGATTTAGCAGTAAATTAGGTGAAAGGAAGCACTGGCTAGCCCTTGAAAACAGAGGGTTAGGAGTGTGTAGTTTCCACACCTGGTTCAGTTCCCAATTCACCCTGTGGACTTCAGGCAAGTGGTTTCAACTTTGTCTCATTTTCAGCATCTGTAAAATTGGAAATACCCTAATATTTACCTGTCCTTCTGGGCCTGCAGAGGGTTCCTTAACAAACCTGCAACACACTGATGCAGGTGTAAAGCACAGTTGTTGAATAACTACGATTTCCAGGAACGGACCTGGAAAGACTTGAAGAAAGCTGCCCATTAACCACATTTCTGTCAACGATTGATATGCACTCAGAGACCACCCTGCTTAAAGGCATCTGAGGAGCATGTTGCAGCCAGGGCGTTGGCTCCCAGGGCTGCAGCTGGTGGGTGCTATGGTCAGACAGGTGATGTGATGGTCTTCTCTCCTCCTGTCTGCCTGAAGAGAGGCTCTGGGCAGCTGTGGTCTGCTTCTACTCCATTTCCCCCTGCCTTGCTTTCTGCTGCCCAGCAACTGTATGGTTAGCTGAAGAGTGAACACCAAAAGTTCAGACTGGAGGCTGACTCCCTCTTTCTTCAACTTAGATATGTCCCTGCAGCTTGATGGACCCCATTTCCTAGGGGTGAGTCCAAAAGTTTCCAGCTGTAGGATTTCCCTTTTCAGCATCTTTCCCTACACAAAACATAAGCTTTCCATTATTTCTACCTTTAAAGGTGGAGAAGAAGAATCCCAGAAGAAAAAATCCATCTAGCTACATTAAATAGGAAGATACCACCTTTGGCTCAGATTGTTCTCTAGCTGCTAATCACTAGAAACTAGGAAGGTATATCAGAGAACAATGGCTGCATATTTTGGCTTTGTATTTTTCCCTAAACATCTGCAATTAGTCACCGTCTGAGGCAAGAATCTAGAGGGACGTTGGTATGATCCTGTATGACCATTCTTACGTTTTGATATTATGTTCTGTTAATTTTGCCTTACACGATCTCAGCAAGCCAAGACATGGTAATGTCTGGGCAAAAGGGCACGGATCAAACATTGCTGTCAGAGCCAATTCACTAATATTTAGGAATAAGCACATAATAAAAGTGATGAAGAATCCACCCTTCAGCTTGGCTGTTTGCAGCAAATATTATAAGGGTATTAAACTAAACAATGGCCTGTACTCATCTGGCTCTCCAGATGTTTTCTATGACTCTTATTTTCTATCAATCAGTTAACCACGGTTTTTGCTTTCCTTAGCAACGTATTTCCAAATCACAATCAAAGAAACTAACGGCAAATAATGAGGGCTAGATTGTATTTGATTGCTGCGAGTTGCTCATGGGAAAGGAAACTGCAAGAAGCACTGCCAATCCTTCACACTGGCAGACCGGCCAGGAACGTTTCCAGCTCCCCTGACTGCCCCCGCAGTGTGCTCCATGCCAAAGGGGCTCTGCAGCGATCACATCTGACGGGGAGACCCTCTGGCTAGGGATGGAGGAAGATGTGCAACTGATTGCTATATGGGACAGAAGACACAGAATAATTTATTTCTCTTTCCACTCAGTCCTTTATTACAGCCCCCCCATCTCGCTCATAGACACAGCAGGCTGCAGTCGTTTAGAGTTTAGCAGCGGGTGTTTTTAGCCTGGCCCCATAAGGAAGCACAGCTCATCTAGTTCAATGTGTGTGTGCTTGTGCACGTGGTTGTCTAATAACTTTTGAACCCTTTGGTCAATTGTAGCTAAAGCTGGAAGAAAGGTAGAGATTTCCGAGATAAACAAGTTTGTAAGTTTTTGTGTAAAATAGAAAGCCGAGGATTTTTCCTACTGACGGAAAGGCTGCAGCCCACGCTCAGTTCTCATTTGACACGGAGCGAATCCACCTGGGAGAGAGATTGGATGTATGTGAAGGAAAGCTTCAGTCAGAGCTTATACCTTATTAGATATAAGGGAATCCACTCTGCAGCCAAGGCTTCTCTCCCCTATGGATTCTCCAGTGTCTGATAAGGGCAGAATTCACGCCGCAGCAGTAGTATAATTCATTTAAAATGTCAGTCAGCCATGAAACACCGACTCCATTGGAAACTGGGCTTCTGGAATAATTCTGGTATTCATGGAAATACCTGTTCCCTCATGCACTGCAAAGCTCCAGGAGGAATTATGGGTGTTTCTCCATTGCTTTCAGTCTCCAAGCTAGCTCTCTTAGAGCTATCTCTGCCCAGCAGTATACTGGGTCTTTCTAGCGCCCACTGACTCCAGAGGTTTCAGAGAGGAAAGTTATATTTCACTTCTTTTCTCAGAGCCAGGCTCATCAGGCATAACTTGTCTGAAGAACCTGATTCACAAAGAGCTCCCCATTCCCTTTTAAGCACTTATAAAAAAAAAAAAAGAAGGCCAGCTTTCTCAATGGCTTCCTGGCCAGAAAGAATTGCTGGCTGCTGAGCACTTGTGGAAAAATACTCTATTGAGAAGTGTAAATGAGAATGGAATCTTTCTGAAAATCTGGATCCAACTGGGGACTATCGGCACTTGAAAATTTGGCCCTCATTGCTTTTGAAACACTTAGCTCTTAAATGAGCAAAATCAGAAGTGACTTTTCAAAAGCCTCTTGCCTTCATTCCCCCTTATTCCCAGGTAGCACTGAAAATACTTGTGGTGTTGATGTCAAGCATTGTGCTCAAACCAGGAAAAAAACCTAAAAGGACACATTTCAGTAGGCTGAATGCTTAGGTTTCCTCTAGATACTGTTTTAATCACAGTCTCATTAGGAAATTCCCTAATTATTTGTATTGTCTTCCCATGTTAAAAGACAGAATGTTATTTCTTAATTTCAATATTATTATTGAATAGGGGTAGCTATTCCCTGCAGAACGAACAGATTATTCTGGTCCACTCGGGGATCAGCATTATTTCTGGCTGCTACGTTTCCCCGGGAATGAATGCTAATATCATGACAGGTATTTGACAGTGGTATTATAAAAAAAAAAAGATAGACATATAAAGTCATTTGATTAGTGATAAAGAGGGAGTGGGGGATCAGCCCATGGAGACACATATGAGTTCTCCCATTAGAGAGAATCCCATGTAAAATGGAACAATGCTGATGCCTAATCTTGGCAGAATTTAAGTTGGTGCCACATTTGCCACAGATCTGAATGGGAGCAGGGCCCCAGTGACAAAGAAAGCAAAATTTATTTCCCATATAGCTACACAACGTTGTTTGACTTCAATAGGTGTTGCAAATATATCCTGGGAGTTAGACTCTGGCTCTGTTAAAAGTCGGGATTGCAGGAGATTGCACCAAGATTGTAGGCAGGACAGATCAGATATTACATGAGCAAGAAGGAAATACAAACCTCATAGAATTAACATATATTGTCACATTCTATTAAGGTTTTCTGTAGGGCTAGATCAGATTAAATGCATTGAATCCTAGTCATCTTACAGCATATGAAAATATTGTCATGGATAGAATTTTTCATTAGTGAATAAAATGCAGAATAATGAACAGTAGACAAAAAAAGAGAGAAGATGTAAAGCCAATCAAAGGAAGGGCAGATGTTTAAAAAGTCTTTTGCTATTCAGGATTGTGATCCAACAAAAGCAATTACGTTTCTGCTTTCTCAATTTCAAAACAGCAGAAAAGAGCTTTGAGGTTTTTCCAGTGCTTATGGCCTATCTCCACACCGTTAACTGAACAGAAGGTAACATAATACCAAACATAGCCAAAGGCAACTGATTCCATGCAAAGCTTATAATTTGGGACATCCAGTGAGTTAAAGGGGATTGTAATCAAGAAGGAGAAATATATATATGTTCAAAAATTGCCAAAGAAATCTATAAGAAGCCTAATTAAATTCTCTTATAAATCTGGAAGAGGAATCATAAAACCGAAACTAAAACAGTGCCCACAGGTGGAAATTACTCTTGGTAACTGCCCTCTGAACCCATGAAAAAAGATAATGTGTGGAATTCTGTTGAGGAATGGCTGGCATGTGGCTGCAGAAAAACAATGGTCTCTCTTGGCAAAGTGCTGAATATGATTTTTGCTCCAAAATTTATTGTGTTATTTTTGAATGGATAAATACAGTTCACCACAGTCCTTCCCCAGTATCTGCAGCCATGCACCTAAACAAAAGTCAGTGAGGCTGAATATGGGAATATTCAGTGAATGCAGCTGTATGGCCCAAAATGCAATAGAATGGAGAGGAACGTGACAGAATATAGAGAGGGAAAAGATTCAATGCCAGTCATTCTGCATTGTGAGAGAAACATTTTCTTAATAATAAAATACTCCTCCGATATTACCTGACGCACAAGGCCTGATGTAAAGAGATGCTGCTTGCTACTCGGAGTGTGTGTACTGTGCCATAATAACGACAGAGAAGGTCACATTCTGCCCTTTGTAGCAGTCATACAACTTATTAACGCTGTGCCATCGAGAGGGGTCTGCGGTCAGACACAAGGACATGCAGCTATAGAATACAAAGGTGTTGAAGTCCGTGAAATTTTTGCCAGGGACTTCAGTGGGTCTGAGATCTTGCCCACATAATTTACCTGCTCTTTCTGTGGCTTTTGTACTTCTGTTCTATTCAGACAACACTGGACACTTCCTGCTTCCTTGGCTCCCCTCGCCCAAGGGATCAGGAAGCACAATGTCTCATTTTTGCAGGTAAGCAGGCAGAATTTCTTCAAGGTGCTATGAGATGAACCTGGGCATGATTCCAAACTGTCCTTTACGTGCCTAAAATGCAATTTAGGCAGAATGTAGGTGCACACTGGAGGGTCACACAGCAAATACTGCCGATCTTGATTAGGCAGCTCCCAGGCACCTATGTTGCTGCGCAGGACTTTCTTAGGTGCCCAGTACAGCCCAACTGTATTTGTCCAGCCACTCCGACCCACAGCCCGCCTAAGTAAAAAGGAGCATAGCCTTCCTGCAGGGGAGAAGCTGGGACCTGTTTTCCCCTGCCGCAGAAAGTACTAAGGTACACTGAAAGCTAGGAGAGAGCCTGGGGCAGGACATGAAGGTTCAGGAGAACAAGGCCTTTGGTCCTGCCAGGGAAATAAAGAAGCAGAGGCACCACTTACTGCCCCAAGATGCAGATTTCTGCTTCATTTTCCTGGGCTCTGTCTGAAGCAAAGAAATGCTATTGCTTTTTTATTTGTTTGGTTTGGGTTTCTTTGCAACAGGAGGCAGAAAAAACAACAGCCTGCTTGTCTTACATCTTAAACTGGCTCTGCTACAGGGCTACAGAGATGAACCATTCCCATTTTCTTTCACAAGCTGGGCCCTCCCTGCCTCACACTCTGTTGGGTCAGAACCAAAGAGGTTTGCCCCAGAGGCGCACAGGACCAGAACATAGGATTACTCTGGCTTTTGACAGGGATTGAGAGCCCCTCTGCTTGTTTTCTGGGGCACATGGTGCTACTAGAAGCTTTTGAACATGAAGCTCTGTAGCTGCATTAGCTCAGGATCAGCTTACAATAAAGCAGTTCCCCAGCTGACTTGGAAAAAAGGACAAAACGGGCTCACCTCCATCTGCAAAAGACCGTGTCAGCAGAGTCTCATACACCCTTGGTTTCAGCGTTCTCAGCCACTTCCTTTCAAATGAGACAACTGCTGTCTATACCTTTTGTGCATTTGCCTGGCAGCTGTAACAGTTTGGGAAATAAAAGTTTCCAGTTCTTTTTAGCCTAAGGTATGGGCCTGAAGATTTCTTAGGGAGATTCTCATTGAGAGAGAAGAGGTAGCAGGGGAGGGGACCATATCATACTGAAGCAAGCCATGGTGCAGCCGAGAAGTCAGGAGTTGCAGAGCCAAACAGAGCAGAGGTGGGGTGCTGCTTTTGCACACACATGCATGGACCAAAACCCAGGGTTCAGAGCTTCCCCTTCTCAGTGGGAATACTCCTTATCTGAACCACCCATGGCACTTCTTTCTACTCCCTCTGGCTCTATGAGCTGTGTCTTCTGGGCTGAAAATTGCCTCAGCTAATACACAAAACCCAGAAGCACTCGCTCATCACGATTCCCACTCCCACCTAAATCCCTCTGATGACATCCTCTTCTCTACATTATTGTAAAGTCTGCTGAGATAGGGCCAGAGGGGCACATACGCAAAAGGCTGCTAGCTAGAAGTAGCATTGCCATGAGCCTAATCCCAAAGGAGAATAGAGGAGAGCCATCTTCTCCAAATGTGCGACTAAGGTAGTGAAATGCAGGATGGCCCATGTATTGGGCTTGTGTGGCAAGGCTTTGGTAGTGGGAGGGCTACAGGTGTGGCTTCTGTGAGAAGTCGCTAGAAACTTCCTCTGTGTCTGACAGAGTCAGTGCCAGCCAGCTCCAAGATGGATCTGCCACTGCCCAAAGCCAAGCCCATCAGTGACGGTGGTAGTGCCTCTGTGCTAACACATTTAAGAAGGGGGAATAAAACCTGCAGAGAATATGTGAGAGAAGCAACTCTGCAGACTTCAAGGTCAGTGAAGAAGGAGGGGAAGGAGATGCTTCAGGCACTGGAGCAGAGATTCCTCTGTGGCCTGTGGTGAAAACCATAGTGAGGCAGGCTGTCCCCCCACAGCCCATGGAGGTTAATGGTGGAGCAGATGTCCACCTGCAGGCCATGGAGGACCCCACACTGGAGCAAGTGGATGCCTAAAGGAGACTGTGACCCCGTGGGAAGCCTGTGCTGGAGCAGGCTCCTGGCAGGACCTGTGGACCCGTAGAGAGAGGAGCCCACACTGGAGCAGGTTTTCTGGCAGGACTTGTGACCCTGTGGGGGACCCACATTGGAGTAGTCTGCTCCTGAAGGACTACACCCCATGGAAGGGACCCATGCTGGAACAGTTTGCGAAGAACTGTAGCCCATGGGAAGGACCCACATCGGACAAGTTAATGGAGGACTACTTCCTGTGGGATGGACCCCACTCTGCAGCAGGGAAGAGTGTGAGGAGTCCTCTCCATGAGGAAGAAGGAGGAGCAGAGACAACACGTGATGAACTGATTGCAACCCCCATTCCTCATCTCCCTGCACCACTTGGGGGTAGGAGGTAGAGAACTCAGGGGTAAAGTTAAGCCTGAGAAGAAGGGCGGGGCGAGGGGAAGGTGTTTTTCTAAGATTTGGTTTTATTTCTCACTACCCTACTCTGATTTGCATGATAACAAATCAAACAAATTTCCCCAGGTCGAGCCTGCTTTAACTGGTGAGCGATTTCTCCGTGTCCTTATCTTGACCCATAAGCCTTTTCTTTTCCCTCCCTTGTCCAGCTGAGGAGGGGAGTGATAAAGCAGCTTTGGTGGGTACCTGGCATTCAGCCAGGGTCAACCCACCACAGTCCAGTTCAGAAGCTGACTTTCAAAGACACGCTTAACTGCAGCTCCAATTGGGAGCAAAACTCCCCTCTGTGGGATTTCCTATTAGCTTTGGTGGCACACTTAGCTTGCTGTGCCCATTTTTAGGGCATGTTTACATTGATGGGTATGGATAGACATGTCTGGTCCATCTGTGATCAATGACAAATGGATATATGGCATTCTGGTCCAGGAGATATGGCTTGTGAGCTTAGGTCCAGTTCTGTAGTTGTATGGGTACACAGCTGTGGGACCACAGCTGGGTCACCATACCAGACAGGAGCAGGCATATGTCTCCCTGTATCCATCTACACATGGTTACTTTCTAAGTGCTAGCTTTCCTCAATTGTTGTCTAGGGAATTTAAGCTTTATCTACCCGCATGTTTTGTGACCTAACTCAGGAATTTACACACTGCTGATTTTTAAAGCCAGAATACGCACACTCCCTGGCCCGGTTCTTCAGACTGCTGGGTCAGTGGAGAGGTAGTCTGTGTGGACACATTCGAGCTTTGTTGAGGGACAGCTGCTAGCACAAGCAATGTGAGAGCAGTAGCTTAGACTGACCTTTGCCCGTGTTATAATAGGCTATTATAATAGCCATTTAACTGTGTCCTGCATCCTTGAAAGCCAGGCTGTTTGGTGACATGAAGTGAGAGGTCAGAGCATGCATCAGGGAACCTACAGCTCCTCCCAGGATGAGCAGTCATTCCCTCAGTTACCCAGTGACAACAGCATCCAAGTGTGGCTCTCCAACACGTTTCACTGCCTCCTCTCCCCTCTTGTAGCTGGGGTAGCCCTGGGGACCTGCTCTGCTTTCTCTCCCGTGGGACAACAAGGCTGGATTCTGGGACACTGTGAGGCACCTCTTGGTCTGTCCCATGCACAGCGTGGTACACTCTCACACTCTGAACGTGCCAGTTGCACAGAAGCTTGGGCTGAGAGACAGAAGCAAAGATCTGAATGGTGGAGGTGTTAAAAAAAACAATACAAAGAAGCAGCACGTCAAAGCTCCTCCTCAGCATGTAGTTGCCACTTCATTGCTGAGACAGGCTGACTGTGTGGACTCTGTGCCTGCTTACTGCAGAGGAGCATGCAGCCCACTTCCCTGCCAGCGTGCCTGAGCACGTGCTGAGAAGGAGACACGCGCCTCCTGTCAGGTGGCAGTGTAACAAGCAGCACCAGTTGAGAAGTTGTTTAAAAAGCCATCCCTTGCTACCTCTCAGCTAACAGTTGGTGCTTTCAAGCGGAGATACCCGCCAGAGTACGTGCCATTTAGATCACAGCGCCAGGGGGGTCACAAAGCTCATCAGGGCAAATCCATAGGCAAACATCCAGTGTACACAAAGCTTTAGGTGTCTTGCTCAGCACTGTGAATTTTGATTCAAGAGCTGTGCACCCCTCTCCAGGTATCGCGTAGCTGGCATGACAGCACTGAGCGCTGCTATTAAATGAGCTCTTCTGACTTCTGCTGATCGGGGTTAAGATGTGGATGCATTCAGCCATGTCCAGAAGTTTGTCCCCTTTCCCCAGAGGTTACTGCTCGATCAGTTTTGCAATTTAACTCTTTGTCTGATTGCTCCTTGATGATACCTTCCATAAAGTGATTCCGGTTAAAAGAGAAGAGCCTTTAGAGCTGGCCTTGTCTGCACAGCTTCTTGGAGTATCCCAGCCAATTTGTAAAAGGAGCACTGGGTGCAGCTCAGAGAGACATGAAGAGCTGCAAGGGAGCCCATTGTAGCTTTCTATTTCTGGGATTCGTGCTGCAGCTTAACAGGTTAGCTATTGCCCCCATGAGAGTCTTGGAAAGGAAGAGAGAAGATGCAGAAATACCTAAATTGCACCCCTACTCTGCCCCCGCTAGGCTCCTCTAAATGGGTTCTGCGGGAACAGATGGCACAGGAATTGGCTCTGTCAGCTTTGTACAAGCTAGGAACTCCCTCGTGCCAAGGGAATCCTTGAATGGGAGATTCGGCAACCCTCCAGCTCTTCCGAAGTGGGTCAAAATGATTTAAGAATCTGGCCCATTGTAGCCTGATTTCCTCTGTAAATCAGCTCAAATACAGGGGATGATGGACTGGCGAGAAGGCAGAAAATAAAATTTCAAAGAGGATCAAAATACACCATTTTATCTTTTGTATGTATAAACATGCATAATATGACATTTTGTTTAGACAGTTATTTAAAAAGAAACTTACAATCTTTTTAATTAAAATGAATGCAAAGGAATAGGCTATAAATATGAACACAGGAAGGTAGGAGTTGACAGCACACAGCCTTCCAGACAATCTTTTTTCAGTTGTTATGGAGTATAATAAAATTTTGTTTTCCTTTGCAATTTTTCCATAATGTTTATGTTTGTTTTAGGTAACAGATTAACTGTAGGTGACATTTTTTTCTTCATATATCATGTCATGTGTCAGAAGCCCTCATTTTACAGCTAGCATGGGAACAGTGAATGAGATTACAGGAGGAAAGAGAAAGAGAGCGAGATGGCCATGTGGGAAGACCATACCTGAATTGTGGATGTGATACTGTCTATACTTATACTGCTGTTATTATTAAAGCATTGCTTGCTCCAAGTTTCATTACCTTACCTTACCTTACCTTACCTCTGCCATTCCCCCGCGGCCTACTTTGCCTCACCTCTGCTGTCTGCCCGCCTAACTTGTGAAATGCTAAACAAGTTTTGATATTTACCTGTTTATGATTAAATTGCAAAATGATCTGCTCAGTTCTGTTCTAAATTAAGGTCTGCATTAAATGTCATAGCATTTATCTTTCATAAAACGAGACAGCAAGGACACTAATTTCCCAGGTACTCAATCACTGCCCCGTGCCACTGGAGAGCGGCTCGGGGAGGCGAGTGCCCGCCGTTCACAGCTCGCTGACAGCGCTGAGGCGGAATCGTAAAAGTCAATTAATCACTAAAAGCTGTTACCAGCCCGTATTGAACTGCTCTGGCGCAAAATGTTAATCAGCCCCACATCGATACAATAAATTCCTGCAAATTGGAGCGGTCGATAGCGGCGAGGCCCAGTGGATCGATGGGAGGGCACTAGGCCTCTCTGGCAACATGGCCGCCGGGCGGCCACCACACCCCTCCCAGTAGGCCCTGCGCCCCCGTTTCCAGGGCAACCACATGTCGCCCCCCCCCCCCTCGGCCCGGCCGGCTGGGGCTGTGGTGGGCACCGATGCATCACTGCCTTTGATGGGTCTGTCAATAACACTTAGCAGGGGAGGGCTGCCCTCCCCCGGCACGTTGGGGCGATTTAATCGCTCCAGGCACCCTGTGCCGCCGCATACATGCGGGGCTAAGCAGGGCCAGGGGCAGTGGCTGCCCCGGGACAGCCGGTGCCCTGTGCCCTTCACCTGGGCCCTGCTGAGGGAGGAGTAACCCGGAGCTCTGTGGGTTAGGAAAGTGTTCTCTGCTGAGCTGTAATATGTTACCCATGAACAGCTGTGGAGTTGTTCATTAATCCCTCCGGGCCCCAGGACGGTGTTTTCCTGCAGCCTCTGGTGCGCTGCTGCCGGGCACTCATAAAATGGCGCTGGCGCGCCTGGGCTGCATGGAGGTGTGGGGAGGGGGGAAGATTGCTTCTGCTTTGGCACCCGCCTAGTGCTTTTTCCCACATAACTGTTGCTGCCATGAGAGTATGAATAGTACCAGTGAGCTGCCCCTGCAAAAGAGACACTTTTGGCCTTTCTTTCTCAAGGCAGCACCTGTATGTGTTTTGGTGTCAGTTGTTACAAGGCCTCAGGTTATATCTTGCCACCCTCATGCCCGGGGCCAGGGCTCAATCTCGACCTTCCCACCTAGATGTGGAGGACAGGCTGGGATGAGCGGAAGAGCCTTCAGCAGAGAAGTAAGTGCAATGGGAAGGACTTTGTCCTGAGTGGGAAGAACGACTTGGTCCCCTGAAGCCATCTCTGCAGTGCCCCTGCTGCCTTCTGCTGCTGCTTCTCCCAGGAGGGCAGAGATCCCTGCCGCCCATCCACAGAGCTGCTGAAGGCTCAGCTGAGCCCAATCCATTTATCTTCTGTTACTGTTATTAAATCTGACCTGCAGTGGGGGGAAAATAGTATTTTTTAGGATTGCAGGATATTAAGAAGCCTCTTTAGAGATGAAAGAAATGCTGGATACCATTACTCTAGGGAAGGATAGTGTTCTACCAGTTTCATTGTCATTTAACGTAGAACATAAAGGTTAATGCTGAATAAAATAATACCCATGTCGATTATTTTAATAGTCTCAAAGTATAACTTTTTCCCTGGACTCCAGTTATCTAATCCAGGTGCTATACATAGCTGGTAGTATTTCGTACTTTTCACTGGTGCTGATATGATGGTTCCATTAAGTTCAGCGCTGAGTAGATATTGTGTGTGTTTCTCATACAATCGTTCCATACTCTATGGGAAATGGAAAATCTATGGGCCTACAGACATGCTAATTCCCCAGATTTGTACATTTTTAAAGATTAATAAAAAAGTCTATCTTATTATTATCTGAGTTATAGAAAACATCAAAATAAATTAGGAATCCTACTGCAAAGAAATCCCCTATTCAACATATTGAGACAGGCTGATGTTATGAGTGTTCAGACAAAGGTAATACAGTGCCTCTATTTAATTGCCCTGACACCTTGCTCAGTTCCTCCAGCTATACTCTGAGAGCTAAAAAAACCCTCTCATTGTTATTAATTGTATTCCTTTTTAAATGTAATGTCATATCGCTGCAGGCTGAGCTAATGAAACATACCCATATTACCAAAATAGGCATATTTCTTTTTGTACAACACATTCTATCAAAACTGTCTGCTAAAGACATTGTGTTAAAGACCTTTCATAGAGCAATATAAAGAGTATCTCAGCTACTCCAACATTTCTATTACATGATTATTAAAATGCCCAGGAGGACTAAACAATATACTGTGGATCCAGTTATCATATAAGACTTTAGAAATATTGTTAATTCCTGCCACTGATTTATGTTAATACTAATGCTAGATTACATGCTATGGCTACTAAACAGCCACTGAATACCAATTCACACAAAGACAGTCTCCCTCTTCTCTATGGGAGCTGCACTCTTCTGGTATAATGAGTATCTGAATTATTTATCTCTCTTTATCCTACAGTAGTTCACTTGACCACAATCACTTTTTTCCCTTGTTTCTACTGCACATCAATGCATGTAAACATGACACAATAACAACGACTATCTTTACCTATTTCAGCCACTTTAAATCACATGAGATCAATCAGAGGATAGAAGCAAAAGTATTGTGCAGCGCTGAGCAGGGGAGGGGTATGAGGTTGTCTAAATGCTGAAATTACACCCCTGCCTCAAGTTGCCTTCAGTCTATTTAAATACAGGTCCGGTGTAAATCACGAGCTGAGCAACACAGAAGGCTTCCTTGCTGATGGTTTCTGTCGATGGCAGCTTGACTCAGGTGCCCACCACTTTTTGCAGCTCTAGCTGGGTGTGAACAGCTCCTCCGCGGCATGTGCACAGATGCTATCTCTGAACGGGACTCCAGGCAACACCAGCTGCATGGGTAGGATCAAATACTGGTCCACTTTGGATGTTCATGTAAGAAGGCAGTGTTCAGTTCCATCTTCTTCCTAATCAAGAGCAGGGATGTGGCCAAAGCTTTTCTACGTGACACATAAGTACTGCATCCACAGCAGTCTGTGGAAGTATTTCTAAACCTGTCTGTAAGACTCGCTCTGCAGTCATTAGTGTCAGGTTTATGCATTATTTGTCAGAATGCATTTTGCCCCCTTCACATGTGGCACATGAATATTTTAGTTGAATTCCCCATGTGATGTATGCTGCAGCCCCACTGCCTGCCATCTCACTCTGCACTTTGACTGGCCTTGGCTTATCAGTAGAATAGGAATCCAGCCCTGCTGAATTACTTCTGAGGATCCTTCTGGTGAGCTCCCTGGAGACGGTTGGTTCTCCCATTTTCAAAATAAAGAAGCTCACACTACATCTAGGAGGCTACTTCAGCAGAGTGACACCAGTGTATCTCACCACTGGTTCCATACCGTTTGCAAGAAGCAGTGAAAAGTAGGATGTTCTTGGTCTTGGCAGCCATCCTATAAGTGTCCCTGTGTAGGCAAGCAGGTTCCTGCTGCGTACTGCTTTGTGACCTAGGCTCCAAGCAGAGTTAGAATTTGCAACTGCACATATTGCTTGCCTTAAGGAGTTGCTGACTGCCATTTTACCTGGTGGCAGGACAGGTACGGACCTGATCCTAGCTGCTAAGGACCCATGATAGCAACAGAGGAGCATGCTGTAAATGAAGGATGGTCGACTATGGAAAAAAGAAAAAGATAGCATTTGTGGAAATCTGAGCTGGTGAGGAAGATGACTACCATGATTCTCAGGAAATGCTGAGGAAGGGGATGTAAAGGTTATTTGGAAATGGACAACCCAAATTACATTTGCTAGGCAATTTGAAGTGGGAATGATGAAAACCAGAAAGACTGCTTACGAGGTGGCACATGCCATTTGGAAGACTTTTGTGCCGTGCCACCTGTAGGTACTGGAAGCACAAAGCTTGGACTCTGTCAGGGCCAGCTGAGGACCTATATCACCACTTTCTGTATTTTGGCCTCTCAGTTACACTTCAGTTGAAAGGCATATTTTTCCACTGTGCTTTTAGCTGTTGCTGTTCAGTGCGTTGTTTCACTGCCATTGCTACCAGCTAATAGGACATACCACACCAGGTTTTTCCACAGCCCTTGCTTGTCCGAGGCTCTGCAGGTATCTCAGTTTGTCCTGGCAGCTAAACCTATCAAGGTTAACAGAATCATCATGCTATCCACTATCCATCTTATCTTAGTGACCATTCACTGCCAATTTCAGCCACCATCTAGAGCACTTAAGTATTTACCAAACAATGGAATGGAAATAGAGGGGTGGATTTGATTTTTTTTTTTTTCAATTCCCCCCTCCCTCCCATTTTTTGAAGAGCAAGATGGTGGGCTTTATCAGGCTTGAGACTGCATTCTGTGTAACATCAGCAAGACCAAGGAGGAATAGATGAGAGAAGTTTGGAGGAGGAGATGGAGGTAGAGTCACACACTGTGAAATCACATTCATTTACCCATCAGAGCCAAATGAATCAAATTATGATGGATGTTCTGCCCACCTGTTCTGTGCAGAGGCCTTGACCACAGCTGGAGATGCTGTGGTGCTGTATGCTTGTTACTTTGAAGGTCATAAACTTTCATTGTATGCAAGTCTTGACCTCAGTGTCTACTTTTTTCAGCTTGCCTTTGCCCTTGCTGGTTCCCCCTCACCTGCACCTGCAACACACAGCCATCACTATGCTATTACCCTAGAAAGGCACTGGGAGAAGAAATGCTGAAGAGAGAAAAGTGTGGGGCTTTGCTGTGAGAAATGACCAGTGAAAAAAGAGAAAGGGAAGGGAAGATGGGAAGGGAAGGGAAGGGAAGGGAAGGGAAGGGAAGGGAAGAATCCATTTAAAGGGACTAATTAGGCAGAATAATTTGTGAGTAAGTGTGACTGTGTAGAGGGTGGAAACCACAGAAGTGGGTATATGTGAGTCAGTAAAAGCCAAGGTCATTATAAGGACTTGAATCTCAACAGGAACTCTCGTGGTGAGCTCTGAAATGCTTCCCTCACTGGAAGGAAGAGATGTGTACAGGGTCTTTGTTGCTGGGTGACAGGAGAGAGGACCTCAGAGTCCAGCTGTGGAATCTGAAGCTGGAGACACTGTTGGACTCTGCTGCTCATCCACGCTAGCTCTACCTTCACTTCTTCCTGCATCTGGTTTGCTTTGCACACACTTGCCTAGCAAGCTAGGGATGTCTGCTGGTTGATGACATGCAGAATCCTGAGGCTGGAAGGGAGGGGAGCAGGACAACTCTGACAAGGGTAGGAAAATGAGCAAGGAGGGAGAAGCAGAACTGGCCCATAAACAGCGCAGGCTCCTGAGGGCCTGTGTACGTGGGGGGACCTTGGAAGTGATGCTGACCATGTACTTCTGGTCTGAAGAGGCAATCACATTGAATGATGTGACACTGATCAATCACACCTGGCCAACAAACACTCCTTTGCTCAACCAAGGAGGCCTAGCCCTGCACTATTCAGTGAGGTTATAGATATGGAGCCTCAGAGGTGGACATTCTGAATTCCAATTAGTTGTAATAATTAGTGAAGTTCAGTAAAATACCCTAAAGATGGTATTTTAATTCAAGAAAACAGAAGGTCAGATTTTATGTGGTATAAATTAGCCTAACTCCAAACCCTTCAGTATTGCTGCTGCATTAATTTCTATTATCTGACATCCTCGTTTTGGTTACACTGGTTACCATGGCAAATCATTTTTCTTCAGGGAAGTAGAAGTCTAGGGGCAGACTTTAACCTTCATTACAGCAGTGTAAACCTAGAGTAATTCTACTGAGTTTGAAGGAGTTACACCAGATTTACAGGGTAAGAAACAAGGTCAGAATTGAATCGTAAAGCAAGATGCCATTTAGCATCTATCAGAGCTGATTGTAATATTTAAAGCTGCTGGTATTTTAGTCAGATAGGGAAATGCACTCTCAGAGTCTAATTTAACAAAGTCTAATTTCAAAAATTGAAGCCCAGTTCTCCTAATCTGAGTGACTTTAGATACATATGGGAATATCAAAACATGATTGCTCGGAAACTCAATCTTCTTCTTTTTAATTAAAGAAAGAATCCTATCTTAGTCACCTGAGAATCTGAAAGATACTCTAAGCATTTGACACTCAGAAGAACTTTTAACAGATAAATTATGAGGACAAGAGACAAAAGCTACCACCGATAGTAAAAGCAAATTTAAAATAAAACTAAAGATGCTCTAATAACTCAAAAAAAAAGAACTAATCAATCTTGATCTGCAAATCCTTCCTTCAAGTAAAAAATAAACCCATTTCAGGAATTAATTTAGGTTATAGAAAGTCGTGACTAGATCTTCAACAGATGTGAATCTGCAAAGCTCCACTGATTTCAATGGAGCTCTACTAAGATAGGTTGGATCAGAATCTGACCCCCAAAGGCTTTGTATTTTTTTTCCCTAACCAATGAAGAAAATATCATTTTTAAGTTAACACAGAATCATAGAATAGAATTACAGAATGGTTTAGGTTGGAAGGGACCTTTAAAAGTCACGTACTCTAACCCCCCTGCAATGAGCTGGGACATCTTCAACTAGATCAGGTTGTTCAGAGCTCCGTCCAACCTGACCTTGAATGTTTCCAGGGGTAGGGCATCTAACACCTCTCTGGGCAACCTGTTTCAGTGTTTCAACACCCCCATCATAAAAAATATCTTCCTTATATCTAGTTTAAATCTACCCTTTTTTNATCTACCCTTTTTTAGTTTAAAGCCATCACCCCTTGCCCTATCACTACAGGCCCTATTGAAAAGTCTGTCCCCACCTTTCTTACAAGCTTCCTGCAAGTATCAAAAAGCTGCAATAAGGTCTCCCCAGAGCCTCCTCTTCTCTAGGTTGAATAATACCAACTCTCTCAGCCTTTCCTCATAGGAGAGGTGTTCCAGCACTCTGGACCTACTCCAATAGGTCTATTTCTTTCTTGTGCTGAGGACTCCAGAGCTGGACATGGCACGTCAGGTGGGGTCTCACCAGAGCAGGGCAGAGGGGCAGAATCACCTCCCTCGACCTGCTGGCCACACTTCTTTTGATGCAGCTAAGGTTATGGTTTGCTTTCTGGGCTGCAAGCATACATTCCTGGCTCATATCCAGCTTTTCATCCACCAAACACCTGTCTTAAGCCCTCAATGTTCCTCAGTCACAACCTGATGTTTCTTTCGTAACAGATCTCCCAGTTTCTCTGTTTTAACAATTTTAGGAGCAAGACAAATCTTTAAGAAATTACTTTATAAAATCAAGTTGCTTGATTTAACATGTACTTGATAAAGTAGATGTTTTATACTATACACAGCACCACCTCCTCCTGGTTTTGAAGGAAGAACTGGGAAATGCTAAAGGATTCATTTCCTGCTGGCATAATTTCTCTGTTGTTATTCAGGATAACACACACAGGAGTCCACATACAGGTACATCCCTATATTGCTTGATAGACTTTTGTTGGAAAGTTTTTACTAGGCACATCTTCCTTTTCCATTTTTAAGGTATGCTCATCCCCACAAACGTTGTATTGAAAAAGTGGGAGTTGAATACAACCGAGCTAATTAGATCATACTGATACTAAAACTCCTCCAATCCCTGCAGGCAAAAGCTGTGCGAACTCTGGGCTGTTGCTGTGAGTGTTCTGCAGAGACTCATGCTTCCACAAGGTGATGACTGGTGCAGATTGTGGATCCTCAAGTGGTCCTTCAGTGGCAGGACTGGTGTCCTGGTCAGTGCTGGAACAGCTGCCTGCATGGCCAAACAGTGAACATGATGGGGGAAGCAAGATCTGCTTTCCCCACGAGATCAATTCCCTGAACTTCTGTACTTCATGGCCCCATAAACACCTGGCTAAGCAAAGCATTGTGGTGACATGGAGCTGGAAATGAGCAGCTGAGGGGCTGGAGGGTCAAGAGCTACCTAAGGCCATCTAAATAACACCGAATTTGTCACCAAATATGAAGCCACGCAATCTGCTACACAATCTGCCACACCATACCACACTAAACTTTCAAGAGCAGTTCTACATCCTGAATTAGAGACCAGAAGCAAACAGGAAGCATAGACAAATGGTGGAGCTCTGGTATCCTATGCCAAACCAATTAAGCAGTCAGGCCCATCGGTAAAATTGTCTGGAAAGAAAACAGCTTTGTGCCCTTCCTGAGTACAGCACAAAGAGAACTGGGAATACTGAGGAGCTGGAAGGAGACCTAAGCCAGCCAGCAAATTGCAGTGTGCTGGCTACACTGATTTCTGTCCCGTTGGTCCCCTTGGTTTTACAGCTGTAGAGGTCCCCAGATCACCTCCTACAAACTTTCTACTGAATGCTGTGAAAATGAAACCCATGTTGTTTTTCTGTTGTTGATAGTGAAGCTTTTAAAGCTTAGGCATCCAGAAATATAATTTCATTTTGTGGTGTATTCTTTTCTCTTTGCACGTGTAGTTTATGGTCATAGCCACGCTAGAAGAAGGATTGAACGTCCCTTATCTATTAACTGTGAGGCTGCTGTAATGAACATTAAATAGCTTCCCGACTTCTTCAAAATAAAAAGCACCAGCAAATATTTAATGCTATACAATAATTAAAAAAGTCTGGAATTGTCTCTCATTCGTTAACCTTAATCATATCAACCTGTTCGCATACATTAGCATATCAAATGCCAAAAGCCTGCTGGGAACCCATCCCTTTGCCAGCTGGTACATACTGTATTCAACCAGGACGCCTTTTTGTATGGGAAGCAATGGAAGAACATCTACAGTGGTTTGACAGAAAACACGGAAACTCACAAACACATCTGGAAGTTTCTGAGAACAAGCACAGACACTGTGTGCTCATTTATTTTCCCACAAACAGGGAGACAGACAAGAGAATGTAGCAAGAGAATGTAGCCTGCGAAAGGACAATATCATTGGGTTATTATATTATATTATATTACTGCAGAGAAAGCACACATACTTCCAGTTTTCACCAGGGACAGCAGATAACTGTTAGTCTGAATACACAGTGAGCCACATAGTTTCTCAAAGAATTTTGTTACCAAATGTTTGTCACCCCTTGAAGCTGTTATATGCTTTGCTGCACAGTAATATCATTTTTTTTTCTGCAGAAAGTGGAAGAAAGTTTGGTATAGTGAAGGAGCAGATCAGCAAGCGAGGGGCCCAGAGTTATGCCTACAGATGGTCTCTGCAACCTCCAAGGCAGGAGAGAGAAGGGGGACATGTTATTGCTGCTGGCTCCGTACACATGCTCCAAGACACACGGGTGCAGTCAGTCACCCTGTCACACGCATTTCCTTCCCACAGCCGAATCATTTTGTGACTGAAAATGGAGTAAATTCTACATCAGAAACTTTCTCATAAGACACAACATTGGCAAAAGACAAGTGGGATGCCATATAATATTATTAGTACATTTTAGTCTAAGGTTAAATTTAAAAGCATGTGCTTAAATTTTCTTATTCTCACCCTTCTAGTCTTTCCTCTTTTAGCCTTGCCCACTGGTTTTGCTCTTGACCAAAATGCCAGCAGTCTTCTCTCTTCTATTACTGCCTTTTCCCCGAGAGGGTGAAGTGAGGTCTCTCATAGCGCTGAATTCTGCACTAAATAAAACTCTATCTTTTCAATAATGAATCCTTCACATTGTCTCAGGGGCCACACACACAATTAAGAACAATACGAAATTTAATTAACACAGGATAATAATAAGGGTATGAATGTCACAGCGAACTCTGAGTGCATACAGACCCCCACAGTAAACGGTTTGGGAACTAGAGTGAAAGCCATCTGCTAATTCTCAGGTCCCAGACACCCAAGTGGCATTTCCACACCTGACCTCAAGTATCAAGGTACTAGAAGGGAAGAGAAGATGACTGCCAAGCAATTAGGACCCAAAGGCTACAGATCTTTACAGGGTAATGCTAAAACTGGGAGTTATACCTGTAGGAGGGAGCGGAGTCTGGGTGCTGAGTGCTCTGAATGCCTGCAGCCTGCCTGAGGCATCACCTGTGGGGGCACCACCGGTCATATCCGAGGGGCATTGCTCAAAGGGTGCTCCCATGCTAGTCACTGTGATGGTCACAGCCATGTGCTTTAAACTGCAAAACTAATTTCTGGTCACATAAGGTCTTGTCTGTCTTGCCAGTTTGTCTTGTATGTCTGTGTCCAAAGTGTACCCTGCAGTTCTGAAGGACCCCTAGATATTGTTTGGGAACCCCAAAGAAAACACATTAAGTAGCATCACAAGTACAATTTGTATTATGACAACAAAAAAGGCTACTACAAAATAAAAAAGTAGTAGAGCACAGAAAGGAAAGAAACAACTGACTGCAGCCTGTGTTTCCATTAGGGGAAAACACTTGCTAAGATTTAGATAAATCTTCGTTACAAAATCCAAGTACAAAGGTAGACATCTGAAGCGTGGTTAAAGTATTTCCATCCCCTTGCTTCTCCTGCCTTTTCCCCTCTCCCCAAGGAGCCAACACAGCTCTGGCAGTTCACATTGGCTGAGAAATGGGCTCCTATTCCTTAGACTGCAGTCGTGTGAGTGCGTCTTCTCATTTAAGCTCTTCCATTCTGTTTCTCTCAGAGGCTGAGAAATCTGGTTTTGGGGAAAAAAAAAAGTGGGGAAGCTCATTATCAATTTGTTTAGAATCTGAATGTCAGCGTAGTCACTTATGTCTAAGTGACTGAAAAATGTATGCGAGTCCTCTGACTTTCAGCAAGAGATCCAGTGTTCTAACATCAGAATGAACAATATAATTACTGTGTGTATGAAGACATATTGGTCTCCGGATAATGAGATATTCAAATCTGCTCTACTTGAATCAGATCACAGAGATATATTAAACACACATGGCAAAAGAATTCAGTGTAAGGGTAACCATGTGTTCTGCCAAGTCTTTCTATGCATGAATGGGCTGCCAGGGCACCATAGGCTACAGACAAAGTACAGGAGAGCTGTGTTCAGAGGTAGGGAAATGAGGTTGCGAAGGTATTTCCTCTTCATTGCCTCGAACATGTGAGTGTCTCCCATTTCTCTTCCTCTTTCACAAGCTGGTGCACCTCAAAAGCAATTCCACCAGAATTTACTGTAACATTACTGTATCATGGTTTCTTGGTACAGTTTATTACTGTGTATTTATGGCACCCAAGAGTGAGCTGGCTGCCTGAGAAGGGTAGCGATTGCGAAGGCTATTCTCAGTTTCAGTTACAGAATTGTTTTCACAAGTTTGCAACATTCTGGAAAACATGCCTCCTTTTCCAGCACCGCTGCAGCTATTTTCAAGCGGAGGTGCTTGAACTTGCTGGCTAGCGGGAGCGTGTGTGTGTGTGCCTGATAGGTGCTGAGGGTTGATTGACATGTCAGAAAGCCAAGGCTTGGGCCCCTTGCTGTGCCTGAGTTCATGTATTACTGTATACGATCAGGAACAACCATTGTCAAAGCATAAGATGTCAAATTTTTGGCAGTGTTATTTCAACATCCAGATACTATGAAAAACATGGTAAGATGAAAACAGTAGCTGTTTTGCTTACTCGTAGAATTGTCTAAGCGTGGATACCATAGCAGATTGAGTTACGCCCAGCTGCCAAAACAGACACGGAGAATGTTTCTGTGGGTCACGGAGAAGTCTAAGCGCCAAAGCATGCTGTTCCTTGGGTGGCTGAGCTGCTGCAGAGACCTCTCGGTGTGGCAAATCAGAAAAACACAAACGAATCAAGGCCATGCTTTCAGTCTTTACCACTCACAAGTGAGTGTCTGGTTATATGGACAAGTTTCTCTGCTGAGACTGCTGACTGATTTTAAAGGAAATTCTGTCTTGCTTTTTGTTCCCAGGGCATGTATGACATATATAATGTATTAAACAAGCTTTTCTCTGGGTATAGCTGCTCATATGCTTGTTGGGTGTATGGGCATTTTCAGAGGATGATTCCCTGTTCCATGTGTTGATGGAGCCAGAATTTCAGGGTGATAGGAGCAAGCTGGGAAGGCAGGAGGTGTCCAGTCCTTGCTCCTCTCTTGGCTGTGTTCTGCAGAGCACTTACCAAGATGAGGATGGCAATTCACACAGAAGATAGGTTCTGGGGAGAAAACACCACTTCATGTGGCTGCCAGTGATACAAACCTGGGAAGAGATTTATCAGGAGAGGCCTGGCCATTTTTAGGAAGTGAGAACTCTCTGTTTCAAAGCAGAAAAGAGAGTGAGACCTATTTATCTCTTCAGGGAACCATAGCTGCCAGAAGGAGAGGTGTCAGACGTGGTTACCAAATCCAGTCTTTTAGGGGCTTCAGTGGTAACTAAGGAAGTGGAGAAAGGGCAGAAAAGATTTAATGAGAATTGCATATGCACAACATCTCTTAGAATAAAGCTCAGGCTTTGTATTTTATTTCACTTAGAGGTGGACTGTAGAGTTTATTTTTTCAGAATCAGTGAGGTAAAGCTGCAGTTTTAGAAAAACAAACCATGGTTCCTATGGTTCCTAGGTTCCTATCCTCTTTTGTTTCACACAACTCTCTCAAGTCTATGTGAGGTTTCAAATACTAAGCCAGGATTCAAATGCCATGCTCAGTTTTTAATTAATGTTTAAATTAACAGCTCTAGTATGTAGAGCTAGACTACTGCAAGAACCTTTTTTCACCGTGATATTCTAATATTGAGATCATCTATAACCCTATACTGCAACTTCAGTGGAAGGAAATCCTACACTCTGTTTTAGTGTGAAAAAAGACATGTTCTGACTTTTCAAAAGCAAATGTAGTAGTATTTAGTTAGCACAATGGTAGATTTCTTCTTCCCAGGGCATGAGGTTGCCTTTTAGTTTCACCAGATCTATCTTTGAAGGGTGTGGAAATTCAAAAAAGAGACGAATAAGCAGATAGTTAAGCTGGATAGATATATTGACTTCATCAGACAATGTTTGGCTGGCTAAAAACTCCCTTTCATCATTATGAGAGTCAGTTCATATCCTCACCCTGTGGAAGTGGTTAGCTTTTAATTCATTCAAGAGATGCTATCAAAAGGGAGGGAGGTATTTTTTACAATCCCAAACCCAAAATAATACTGCTAAACAATACATAATTCATATCTCTTCAGAATTCTGAATGTGGTCAGAAATAAATAGCAGCACAGGCATTTAAGAGCTATTCTCATTGAAAAATGTAATTAATTGGTGTTATCCACAAAATATTTCTTTGAGGGGGGAGCAGTGTTGCTTTAATTACAAGTAATTGTTCTGAAAATCACGCAGCTCATGAGTTTTGCAGGCTAGACAGTGATTATGCATCAATACGCTAATCTATCACCTTCATTATTTTAGTCATCTGAGTGTGATCATCAAACTTTGGAGTGTAACCCAGACAAGAAACCAGACATATCTCATGCTTCTATTCTTTCCAAATCGGTTTGTTTTAAAGGAAAAAATTTGCACTGGTGATGCAAATTTCAATGCTTTTGTTTCAAATGAAGACTATAAATTAAATTAAATTCCTCTTTGTATGTTATGAGATGATGACAATGGAAAGGATGTTCCTGTGAGTGCATCATGCCCTGGGGGGGATCAGGACACTAATATTTCTGCATTTTGCTACAGATTGTCTGCGTGGACAGGAGATTTCACTTTCTGCAGTTTGTTCAGACTGCCTAGTGAGTGTACAGTGAATTAGCTGCTGGAGACAAACCAGGCTGACTAGCTCATTGCTCTCTTCAGCTTGGACACCATAGTGGTGTGATGCTCACATTGGCCATGTTTAGGTGCTCTGCCACCACAGATGACCAAAACTCCTCCCAGCTTGGGAATGCAGGGAGCCTTAAACCATTAGTGCTTGTACAGCTCAATACTTGATCTACTGAAATGGAAGTAGCTACCTAACTGCAATTTATTGTCATAACTATTATTGTTGTTATAACTAGATGAAAGCAGAGCTGAGTTTGTTACTAATTGAGGCCCTGCTCATCCCAGTCTTTTGTCATCCCTACCTGAGATACCACATAAGCACCCATGTAAATCAAAGTTAAGCAGAGGATTAAATGCTGTCCTGCATAAAGATGGCTTAAGAACATGTTTCCCGAATCAGGGCATAAGCTGTTATTTTACTACTGTTTCTGTAGTACTGCTCTTTCTACCTCATTAGAATGAGAGGATGCTTGCATAAATTCCTCATATTGACACACAAGACTATGCCTGTCTCCCTGAGAATTTGGAGATTTCTTTCCTTTTCCCCCAAATTAATAAGTGCTGTCACCTGCATCGCTAAACACCAATTTGCTGCTTACCGCTAACAAGACCTCCACGTAATGTAGCTAACAGTAGTATTTCAAAAATAGAGCTCTCCTGTTCCCAGCATGTCTGACAAGAATACATTAGAGGCACCTGTCCCTGGCACCAGTGTTTTGTTTTATCTTCTTTCACTTGGGAAGGAAGAAAACTAAAGCACTGAAATATTCCTTGAAAGCAAAGCAAATGTGAACACAGGAATCTCTTTTTCTATCCTGCATCCCCTCTTTCAATACTCTCCAGCTGTAGGGAAATTTGCAAAAGTAAGTAAACATCAGAAACATATCCATTGGGTTAAAAACCTAAAATTATCTCTTTCTTAATAATTTTCTTTTAAAAACCATCAGGTAGCAGGAAATTTTTAATTACATTTGAAACTATGAGACCGGCTGTGTGCTCCCCATGTCAAAGCCATAAATACTGCAATATGCTGCAAATATCAGCATTCTTAAAACAAGTCCATCCTACCTGTTATCTGTCTGGGTCAAGACCAGTAACAATGGTGCAATAGAAACTCAGGACTGGTAAAATCTAGACATTCCCCATCTCAGAGGATGTGGAGCGGCACAATATTCTTCTGTATCCTTTGGACTGCAAGAGCATTTCTGTAAATTGTGGGATGGGCTCCCTCAGTCCTTAGCTTCACACCTTTGTCCTGTATACCTTGACACCCAAGGGAGATTCCTTGTCCCTTCAAAGTCAATAGAGGGAAATAGATGTTTTGAAGACTGAGTTTTTCTGGTCAGATGTAGATGTCATCCCTAGGAGATGATGAATGGGTACCTCCCCGAAATGCCTATGTCTCTGTATTGACTTCAAAAGGAGCCCTAAGGGATCTCGGATGGAAACATCTGTGTTTAGTCAGATGCATCCTCAGACTTCACATGTCCACTCAGCTGCTTCTACTAGGCTCTACCTTCATCCATTGCATTAGTTTTATTTGAATGTTTTATCAGAAAACAGCTGATTTGTGCTTTTATCCCTGTGACAATGACAGTGTAAACTGACAATCTACTTTCATGTCACAAATGTCTCTCCTATTTAGGGCAGTCTGCGAATTCTTTTTGGTTTTCCCTAGCACCTGAGCAGCAGATTTGAATAATCTTAGATATGGATTTAATGCTAGATCAGACTGGGTGCAGCTCCCATTAAAAATATCTAAAAAATGTCCATTGACCAACAAGGAAAACTAGGTTGAGTCTCTTAAGTGTGCTATCATGAAGCCAGCCAAGGCAGCACTGTAAATCAATAAATGAAATCCATTGACAGTAGTTAAGAATATAGATGTAAAAATGTTTCTGTTCTTATTTACCTGAGAAATTAAAAATGCTATAGGAAAGAAGGGAATACCCAAACAGCACATTTGTGTTTTTTTTCCCTGTAATTTTTTGGTGTTGCTGTCATGTGAAGAAACAGCCTCATTCTCCTTACAATTTATATGGGATTTCAAGTGGGATTTCTTGTCTTGTTCTGTGTTTGATCTCAGCCCAAGCCTGTGTTCTAACAACAATGGACCATTTATAAAAAGAAGCAGTAAAATATAGTGAAAAATCAAGCCTTCCAAAAAGATTGTTTAAGACTTGCTGCAATTGCTTACCCAGACTTGATTCTATTTTTTTATACACATCCCTGCTCAGCTTTTTAGTAGGATTTCCATATACCTGGCTTCCAAGCACCTGGCAGTCCTAAGACACTGCACAAATCTTGCAGTAGCTCAGATAAATCTCTGTAAAGTAAATATTTAACAGAGTGACCTCAGTCTGAAGTTTCCTTTTCACCTATTTTCTCAAGTAAGAATCTAAATGCTTTTTGAAAAAGCTGCCTCTCTTTAATGAGGAGTTCACTTTATAAATAATAGCATTGCATCCATTTTCTTTTACCAAGTTAGTCATCTTTTGACTATTTCATCTGCTTCTAGATCATGTAGTAATAAGGAATAAAGACACTTTATGGACCTGATTTTCCAAACACTTACCTCACTGTACACCAGAAGTAACTCCACTGTAGTCATTAGGTCTGATTTCTCTCATACTTCATTCTTGCCTGGCTTCCAAAAAACAGGGGTGTGGGGAGGGGGGGACCGGGGCTGGGCATCTCTTCTGTCCCTTTCCTTCTCAGGCTGCTTTAAGCTGTAGCTTACAACAGGGTTGCCATCCTCTGGGATCACGCTAGTGGAAAACAAGATTGAGCATAAGGAGTCACGAGCCTTGCAGAGTCCCTTTTAAAATTATGTACATGTTTAACAGTTACATTAAGTCTCATTGTGAAGAAAAAAAACCTCTGCACGTTGAAATTGGCACTATTTTGGTCTATAATCTTTTGTGTTCACAGTTGTTAGAGAATGCAGGTTGAGTCTTCACAAAAAAATGTTAGTTTGCTGGGAAAAAAAAAGCTGCAGTGAAGTGACACTTTGATTGTAATTAAAAACTTTTCAGTTGATTTAACAGTGCACTTTAGGCATTTTTTGAGCTGTGGAAATAGCAGTGCTTTTAAGATAATGAACATTGTATGATTGCTAATGAAATCCACATACGTGTCCATATATACACACACGCATATATATATATATGTGGTCTTTATGCTATGCATTTATCCATTGACATACATATATGGTCCTCTTAGGTTTACTTAAAAAGAAATCAAATGGGAGAGAGAGCATATTTTTCAAATGTGGCTCCAATTGTCTTTTGTGCATGTTCTATAGATCATTACTGACTGTTTACAAACCTTGCTTGGAATGGCTTTACGGCAATAGAGAGGGTAACATATCTTCATTGTTTATAAAATGACAGCTCCTAATGGACCATATTAGCTTTAACACAAACTATTAAATCCTTTTCATTAAATTATTCTGCACTCTATTTTGGAATCTTGTTAGCTCTGGGAAGTAGGTGCAAACTCCTAAAGAAACATGAGCACACATTGAGACTATTATAGATAATGTTTATTAAATAAGCCTCTGAGGATGTTTTTCTTGGGTTGCTCTCAAGCATTTTGAAGGAGTCATGTTCCATGTTTGAGGTCCCATGTTTCTTCCTCTTAAACTATGAGCAGCTGTAGCACATGACCTACTTCTGTAGAACCCTGTAATGATTTCCTTCCTTCAGTGGCTTCAGGAGTCCCTCTTCTGCCCTGTGAAAAAAGGGACAAATATTTTAATCCAAGCAAAATGCTAAAGCAGGTTTTGTTGGTTTCAGGGAAGAAACTCAATACAGCTACATCACTGAGCGTAGGCCTCAAATTGGAACCATCTGGCCTGCAGAAGCACCATGAGATCTTTGGGAAGGCATGGATATTTTTGCCTTGGGCTGTAACTCATACACCTGCAGAGCGGGTAGACATGTTGGCAGACAAGCTGGACTCATACAGCAATACCAGCCTTCTCTCACAGCGCTGTGGCAGTGCTGGGGTTTGGAAATTACCCTGACATGTTTAATAAATGCAATCACTGTACTGCATGCTCTCCAGATAGCAAATATTCAGCTGCACTCACCATTAAGTTAATTCAGGCAGGTCTGCACTCTAAGGCCTGTGTCTTTTTGCCCTTCTCGCACATACAGACCCTTTGAAGGCAAAATAAGGACAAGGGAAGGAAGACGGTAAGCACAAAACCATGCATTACATCTTAAGGCTGCTTCTTGCCAGAGGAAGCCTCATGTGATATTCATGTGAACTGGATTAGACTGAGAAGAGATTCTTGTTGGTAAATATTATAGCTCCTTGGGAACACAGAAAGGTAAAACAATGCAGGTGTCAGTGCGAACTAAAACAATCCATCCCCCTTGGTGGGAGGTTTGTAAAATCTCTAGTCTGAATGCAGAAAGCAAGAGAAGCCACATGCAGACTCTGAAGGTCACGACTCGAGAAATGGTTAGAAAGAGGCGGTGTCCAAGCCCAGACAGAAAATGAAAATGCACATCACAGAAGCAGGAGGACATATATTCTTTGACTGGAACGTTATTAAACAATTAGGATCACAGGTTTTCCCGGAGCTCTGCTCAGCGCCTGGCTTTCTGCCTGCAGCCTGGTGGATGGCAGAGCAAAAGACCGGAACGTGACATTTGCACCTTTGTGATCTGTAGTTGCAAATGCTATTTTGCACCTGCAAATTTGTGCCCTGACCCTACGGGCGCTCTTCAGACAAAAATCCCAGCGGTCCCTCAGGGCTAAAAGGTTAAGGCCCACATAGTTGGACATCAATACCATGTTATTCTCCTTTCAGCGACACAACATACACAGCATCTTAGGCAGGATTTCTGATGCTGAGTTAGAAGTATCGCTGCTCACATCATGCAGCAGATAGGCTGGAGGGGAACAGGTTTTCCCCAGCCTTCTCCCTCTGCCTAGAAATCGTACCGAGAGTATTAGTCTTTCCATTGGGAAAGTTTACACCCTGAATCTCAATCTGTACTTTCCCATACTCCTGAAGAAGTCCAAAGAGAACATTTTGGCCCAACTCTGCTTTCAATGTACTTTATATTGCTAGCATCTGGAGTTGTGTACGTGGGCTATCCCGATGCTGAGCCAGGGAATAAAATAGACAGAATGTGCGCAAGATTGCAGTCTACTTGTGTGAGACACAGTATCCTGAGCACTGCTGGCTCCTGTTGTCTTCTCTTTAGGAGGCAATGAAGTGTTTTCAGAGCCAGATCCTCAAGGTGACTTTCTAATTGTTTCACTGAGAGCTAAACTGGGGTAAGGATAAAGGAAGACAACGTACAGTGTGTAAAAGTCAGATGTAAAGTCTCTCTCCTCTCCTGCACTCCTCTGTAAATGAGAAGCAGCTCTACAGAAGCCAACAGAACAGTGACAGGGTAAAATGAATGATGGCGAGAGCAAAAGCAAAATATTTTTTTCTGAGATCTACAAAGATATTATGGAGATTTTGTGGACAGTCAATTAAATATAATAGGAATAAAGGTGGAGCTATCTCAAAGGACAGTGCTCTGAAATGTCCTGCTTAGTTCCCAACTTAGTCCTGTCTGATTTTGGAAAGGAACTCTGACATTAGGTACTGACACACAAGAATGATGGGATACAGTATGTGTTGCCAGAGACAAACTTCCTTCTGCAGTCATATTTGATTTGCTTTTCACCATACCTTGGTTCACCTCACCTCGCAGCAAATCCTCACTGCTGTCCACACAGCCAAGGTAGCTTTGCCTAAGACACAGCTCCAACAGTTTCCAGCACTGTTTCAGCAACAAGATGAGAGTTAATGAGGCTCAACACACTTCCTACCAAACTTTATGGGGAAAACCCCTTGAGTAAGAGCAGGAAATCCATCTTGTAAGAGTTACAATGTGGTCTCAGTTCCACAACTAAAATCTGAAGAGAATATTGATATTTTTCAAAATATCAAATATTAAATGTGGAGGTTCCCCAGCCAAATTTCCCTTTGGTTCAATGGGGCAATTTTTCAAATCAGTGTCATTTAGATTTTTGGAATAATTTATTATATACTTCAAGAATATTGAAAACTTCCCGAAGCCTGATTCTGCTACTTCTATTTATGCAGGCTTTATGTAGGCAATACCAGTGCTGCTAGGAAAAAAAAGTGCTATTTGCTATAAAGGAAGGTGGGCAGAATCAGACCCTTCTTAAAAGCCTTCTGAAAGATGGGGAAATGCAAAACAGCCCAGGTGTCAACAAGTGCATTTTGACAAATAACTAAACCACCTTGTGATCCCAGTGAGCAAACCAAGGAGGCTTACCACAGCCTTGCCATTAACAAACAGAAATTCCTCCATCGCATTCTGGGAATAACAAAAAAAAAAATAAGGAAACCTTTATGAGGGGAAAGCAAATGCAGCTGTGAACCTGGGAGGCCAGGTAAAAGGATATGCAAGCACATAAAGAGAAAAGTACTTTCCCTTAGCAAGTTTTTTCAGTCATCTGGCTCTTCCCACTCTCCCCACCCCAGTCCCAGGGGTGATGGTCCTTGCAGCACTCTTTTCCAGACATACACCAAACCTGACACATGGGCTGCAGCCACAAGCCAAATGCCTGCTTCCAGATGTGCCTGCCAGCCCCAGCAGAGCTGCTCCCCCATCTCACAGCCCACGACTCCAGATTGGCAACTAAACTTTCCAAGGGGTACCCAGCAAATAAGTGACGGCCCAAATCCTGATCCTTCCTTAGCTCTGCCCCTGTTTTGTTTTCTAACACTGGAGAGATGTTCCCTGCCTCCATCACATTTCACAGTGCTGACTGTCCTCTCCCTGTTCAGACATGGGTGTTTTCTTCCTGTGGAAACCATGATATGGGGCAGGAGAAGGAGGATACATTTTTAGACACAGGTCCCATCCCTGCACACAGCCAGGATGTGGCCAGAATGTGCATGTGAATCCAGAAGCTGGCGAGCACTCTGGGGCCCCATGATTTAGATGTCGTTCAAGTGCTGCTAGAGGAGTTATGCGTATGCAGTTTACAGAAATGGAGCTTTTTTATGAGATACTTTTCCCTTTCCATCAGTAAAGGCAATAGAGAGCTCTTTCTCCTCCGAAGCTTCAGGCCGCGGAGTTCATTTTGAAATGCATACAGTCTTTCGAGATTGACAGAGTTCCAGCTATTGATTTTCTTGACTTGTTCATAAGTTAATATTTACCATAAACATCTCGTTGAGAAAATTAAAAAAAAAAAAAAGACATTTTCAAAACAGCAGAAGTTGTGGAAATAATGAACCAGACACAATCTTAAACAAGATATTTTAAAAAGCATTAAACTTTCCTTCCCTTTTTTAACATTAGTGGCAAAAAGAAAATATGAAAAAAAAAGCAACCCAAAACCAGAAGGGTGATAAGCAGCTTTTATTGTTGAGTTCATTACTGTGATTATTTTGGGAGAGAAGACATTTTTCTCTTAATTCGTGAGCCAGAAATGAGCTCTTCGGAGGCTGTAGTGAGAAGATCTCCTTAAAAACGATTGCAAAAAGATGACTTTGCTAAAATATTCCAGCTGGTTCAGCCATATCCAGATGCCTGAGAAGCTTGATTATGGCTCAACTAACTCTCGGCTGCCCTCATGAAAGCACGGCCAAGACCAGGATCTCCCAGGAGCTAGCATCCCACCAGCAGCAGCACAGCAAACAGACTGGGGCACCACGAGCACAGGTTAATGCTGGGGGATCGGGTCGCTTCGCTCCAGCCTGTGGAAACTGGGGTGTAGCTTTGCAGGCCCAACACAGGCTTGGCGAGCGTGCCAGCCAGGGGTCCCATGCTCGTTTGTCATCACGCTGCCCTGGAAATGGCAGCGAATGAAAGTCTCCCCTTCCCCTCTCCCCAGCCCCTGCCGACAAGCTCACCGACAGCGAGGGCAACGCATGAAAGAAAACACACAGCCGACAGAAAAATGAAACGCACACGGCGGGGAATAATATTTCATTTGTGCGGTAGTGGCCCTGCGCGAGCAGTGTAAATAAAGCAGGTTACTGAGACGTGAATATACCACTGTTTATAAATACTAGCCCTTCTGCCCGGAGACGTGTGTGAGGAGAGCTGGACACTCGTGAGGTCACCCCGCCACATTTTATGATTTACATAAATCATGTCAACACCACTAGCAGGAGTGGCGGGCGAACGGGGCCCCATGAAGCGAGCCATTCAGCCTCTTGTCACAGGTCTTAAAACAGGTAGAAGCTGTTAACGGGCCCACCAAATCTCTTAAAATGCAGAGGGGATGAGGGATAATCCAGCTGGGGAAGCAAGGCATGTACCCGCCCTGCATGCCTCTTCCCAGGCTTTGAGGAGCAGAAAGTCAGTCAAAAAGCTGGCATTGGTGAAGCCCAGGAGCTAACCTTGTTATTAATGTTCACCTTCACAGATGGTAGTGACCCCCACCAAGCAACCGCTCTTATGAAGAAAATGACTGAGCTGGCTGTTGAAGGTGAAGAAAATGACTGAGCTGGCTGTTGAAGGTAAAGAAAATGCCCCATGGTTGCTGCATGCAGGACCCTTCCTCTCCTTATTTACCAAGCGCATGGAAAATCTGATTTTTTTTGCCAGAGGAATCAATATTCTGGGACTAAACGGAAGCCCCTCAGTAGGTCTGCTTTGCATCCAAGTGCCTGTGGTTTGGGGGCCGGAGAGGAAGGCAGAGCGGGGACAAATGCAGGAGAGCAGTGCGCAGCTTCCCACCAATTTCCTTACAGCTCCCTGGGAGCTCCATGTCTAACTGGGATCATGTGATACAGGGCCAAAGCAGTGGCTAAGGATAAAAGTGGCAGAGTCAAACAGTTTTCCTTTTGCTTGTCACTTCACAGCCGTGTATCACTATAGGGTTGTCCTAATTTCGGAGGACAGTAGTCCCTTTTGGTCCAAATTGCCCAGCTCCGGAGACAGATGATGCCATCAGAGTGGGTGCCTGAAACATTGAGGATCTGGCTTGCAGTCTTTAACTCTGCCCAAATTTCAGCTCTAATAACATGTAATTATGTAAAATAATTGTAAAAATTACAATTACACATGAATTGTGTATAATTATGCAAAAGAAATGTAAAAAAATATAAAAGCAGTACAAAATCCTTGTGATACATTGCTGGTATATGGACACGCACTATTCACTGCTCTTAAATGCGAGTTGATTTAGAAATATTACTTTGACCATAAATCAACCGTGTTCTGTGTGATTCCTGTTGATCTACAGCTGTGACACATTCTCAGAGAAGAACAGATGTAAATATTAGAGAAAATTGGGAAGTGTTCTTGGAAATGTTTTTCACTGGAAAATGTGGATTTGTCAAAATCAAAGCCTTAGGGATGAGAGGGGATTTTTTTTTATTGAATATGCCATATTCAAATACAATTGGGAAATGTTTTTTAAAAAAGATTCTCTTTCTATACTTTCAAAAGAAAAGATGGGATATTTAGACTGAAAGTAAGCCTCTGTTTTGAAATTAAGTAAATTTACAGCAAAAATATAAATAAAAAAAATACTTAAGTCAAAACACTTCAAACCTTAACTAAGACCAGCATTTCAGAACTAAATTCTTTTTCATCTGATCAACATTTTTGTATTTTATTCTTTATAGTCAACTTTTTTTTCAAGATTTGCCTTTTTGGGGCCAATCTGAGATGTGAAAAGTTCTTGCAGTTATGCAAAATATGGTAAGAGTAGAAAACCATTTTCTCTCACTGCTGCTGATGTGTAAAAATGTGTTTTCTAAAGACCACTGACAGATCACACAAGCTCTAGTATCTTCTCTGGAGAAGCTTCACAAAGCTGGAAGGAGAGGATCTCAGTCTTTCAGCCGCAGACCTCTCCAGCCCTGGGGACCAGCAGATAATCCCTGCTCTCCTTCCCCAGTCTCAGTTTGGACCCCAGGGAATGCTTTTTTCCCAAAGGAGAAATGCAGAGATGCCCGGCAGCTGGTACCTTCCCCCTCTACATAGAAGTGGCACCATGGTGGGGTCTCTCCCTTGTACTAGGGGTGACCTCTGTGTCCTAGTCTGGTCACGGTCACAGCCTGGAGAAGTGGGTACCTGCTATATGAAATGAAGCCCTGACTAAAAACCGAAAGATTTTTTTTTTGATACTGTGCCTTCCTGACAGTGACTTCTTTTCAGGGGCAATTAAATGCTAAGCATCGGTCTGTTAAATTTAGTGGCAATTTCAGTTGTAGGTGGCATCAAGTCAAGGACAATTTCAATTTCAGGGCAGATTTCATTTCATGTTTTGAAATTGAGAGTGGTTTCTATTCAAGAGCAGCTCTTGTTTGAAATACCATAGCTTTGCCTGTTTCTCTGTGGCCCTGATCCTGCATCTCAGAAAGGACCTCACCCACAGCCAGAATCCTCCTGAAAATAGGTGTTTTCAACACAGAGACTGAAGTGCCCTAAGGACAAGCTGGGACTTTCTCTGCATGCCTGTCTCAGTGTGGGGAGGGTCATTAGGATCCAGGGGTTTTCTCCCTCAAAGCCCCCCTAGCTCAGACCCATCAGTGAATCTGCATGGATTCAACTTTGGATCCAGACCCAGATCAGAGCTGTGACGGTTTGCAAAGATATTTTGTTCAAGCACGTCGTTCAGTTCCCTGTGGGAGTGGGTGTGTGTACCCACTCGTACATGCCTGCATAGCTGTACTTCATCTCTCTACAGGCAAGAGCTTCTCTGAGCTGCCTTCCTTAAGACTCAGGTTTTATATTACCAGGTAAATTTCCCTTCAGCTTTATTTGCATGGAGCAAGAGTGACATTCTGTGGCCAGTTAGATTTATGGCAGCGTTCTCTCTCTTCCCCTCTCATAAATACCTTGAGGTAAAAACCATCCTCTGATAGTCTTTTGTTTTGTTTGTGGCTTCTATCACACCTCATGAGAAATAAAAATAGAGGAATTCCCAAATGCATTTCTGTGGCATAAAACCCTTAGGGACTGCTTTACCATGAATTCCTGACAAATTCAGATGTCTGTGTACTGATTATTATTTTATGAGAGCAGTGCCTGATTGTAATGTAAGCAACCAGAAGCATGAAGAGACAACGACATGTTCCTCAGGCTCTGCTCTAGCTGGCTCAGCCCATTGTACTTGGAAGGGATGAGGAAGCCATGTTCCAAAACCCCATAAAAAATCAAGCGGAGCACTGTTTAAAACAAAGCAGTGGGCTTTTTAGGCACTGATATGCTCCAGATAATACACCAATGACACTAAATTGAACTCATTTAGCTGTAAACATGATATTACATTTGACAGTTTCCAGTGGTAAAACACCAGACAGTCCATGCTGGGGAGAAAAGAAACAATATGCAAGGAGCAAAGCGTAGCCATAAAAGGGACAATAGGGGAAAAAAAATACTCAACAAAACCCCAGCCATTTTTCAGTGGTTTGGAGTCATAACTCAGCTCAGACACACAGAGTACCAAAAGTAACCTGCCCAGTTTAAACAGCAGAGAGCAGGCGCTGGAGTTTATGTTGTTCCCCTGTTTATTTAAAACGGATGGGAGCACTTGACAGAAAAATCAAACTTCTGGTCATGGCTCATTAATCTCTGTTGTATCTGTCAGATATCTGTGTCTAGAGTTTCAACAAGGCTCTAGAATTGAGATTACTGCTGAGCTCTGTTGTTTTCCCTAATTTTGAATGAGGGTCAACGCTGCCAATCACCCTATATGAGAAGGGAGCACGGGGCCATTGCCGCAGCCCTTTGCAGCAGGCATCTCCCTGCCCAGTGGTTTGGATCTGATTTCAGAGGCAGCGACACCTCTGTCCTCTCCCCACCATAACCTGAGTTTTGGCCGGCTTCCTCCCTTCCTTCTCCCCCTGAAAATCAGACCACCACCAAACTGCATTCCTGTTGGTATTAGGGTGATGACAAGGGCGATCTGTGGTGGCAGTGTATGCTCCTTCATCCCTGGATTCTGCTGTCGCGCACAAAAGTGTTAATCACATTAATCCGCTGAAGACAGTAGAGATCCTCCAGTGTAAAACCAGGGTAAGTGATGGGCTCAGCAGGCCTAGAGTGGGCTCAGCAGGACTGAGACGAATATGGTATGAAACAATTAGCTGCAGATGGTATAGGAATCTCGTTTTCTGGAAATACAGATTTTGCCTGGAGATCTTTCTATATATATTGGATTTGTCAAACCGATAATGACTTGAACATTTGGAGAGAGAGGATAACCCACCGCAGGGCCAGATGCAGCTGTGATGGGGAGGATGGAGAATGTATATTAGCCATGAAACGTGGCTGTCTCCCCCTCACGTCGCCATGCCAGTCCCTGGTGGTGGGAGGATGGACGAGGCCCTGAGCAGAGCAGGGAAGAGGAGCTCACCCGCTGCCTCCCCTTATGCCATTACTTTCCTTATTTGCTTTGGACATTGCTCATTTCATTCGCTCATTCTTTTCTTCCCCCATTTCTTCCTTTCTTCATTATCAATGACAGCAAAACTGCCAAGCACTTTGAGGACAAGGCACGAGATTTAGCTGCTGCTTACCTTGAGTGCAAAACAGAGGCAGTTGCAAGCGGAGGTTTCCAGCTCTGTCAGCTGGAGGACAGACTGGGGACTCCTTTCAATCCTAATACCACTAGCAAGAGTTCTTCTTCAGGCATGAACAATGCATTCACGCAGCACAAACATAGACACAGACAAAAAAAAAAAACAAAGAAGATCTGATGTTTTACAACTACAGGTACACCACAGGCAGGCAGCCTGACCCTCACTGCTCACAAACTGTAAATGGCAATAGCGGGACGGTGTAAAAGGCGTGTTCACCAGCTCCCTTCTCAATGAAACACATGGAGTTTCCCTCGAGGGGATGTCTCTCCTGCCTGCCAAAGTCTGTCCTCAAGATCAGCCCTGCCTGCTGCGCCAGCTGCAGGCGTGCAGGCAAGGCTGCTGCGTGGCGCTTCAGGTCATATGGAAAGCCATATTCCCGGGAAGGCCCAGGTGTGCCGGAGAGCCTGCCTGTGTGGCAGTCAGCTGGACTGTGAGCAGGCAATAGGCAAATGAGCTGAGCTTATCGTTCTCCGTGCTGCAGCTCGCTGCTTCCAAGAAGCACAGCCATAGCTCTGTGTTTCAACCACGGCAGAGCTCGCCCATGCAGAACACCTCCCAAGATCATTTTGAAGACCGGATTGATAAAGTTGGACCTATTAAGAAACGGAAAGTGCTATTAGATCTTAATGGGCACGGTGAATCCAGCCCCCTGCTAATCTACCTGCAAAGTGGTGGACTCTTCTAATCCAAAGAGTAGATTCCCATTGTCATAAGCTCCTATCACTTAGAATATTTTTCCAGTGGGATTTTAGGAATCTGGATTATTTGGCCTTCTGATCTGTTCATTCTTGCAGACATGAGCAGCTGTACTAGCTGGTATAACTTGCTGTTGCTCAGAGAAGCTGGTGCAGCTATATATATATTTGCATCATTTCTGAAGCTTCTCTGTATTTAACACTTAATTTTTTTCAATAAAGCATAAGTGACGTGGGAGCCATTTTCAATAGTCACATCAGCACTTAAGCCCAGATCCTTTAAGCTATTCAAGTACTTAGATATTATACCTTGGTGGAAGTGTTTCAGACACTTCGGCAGGTTAGATGAATAGCTTCCACTGAAATCTGCCCCCACTTCCAGCTTCCCCTCAGTTGCTTAAGTTGTTCCTTTGGGATTTAGATACTGAGGTGACAGGTACCTAAGATACACAAGAGCTGGATGACATGCATAAGGTAAAGATGAATGTTTGAACACAGTGGAATGCAGGATCATCCTTAGCTGAATGACAGCCCAGGAAAAGGCCATGTGGCTTTTTTAGGCATCCCCTGGCTACCAATAGCCCTGGAGTAAAATTGTCAGGTGGTAAATGCTGACAGGGGCCCCTGAGGGTGTGAAAGTTCCTGTGCTGATACAGAAGGCATTGCACAGGGAAAACTTCCACACTAGTCAGCTTTTTGGAAGCCAAGCCATAGTGGTGAGCATCTCAGCAGAGAGCACCGTGGGTCAGCTTGGACATAACTCGGAGCAGAGAAGGGATCCACACACTGACCTGAAAGAAATACAGATTTGTTTCATTGAAATAGAGAGTAGGGGCATTTTTAATGGCAACCTGTAAGGGAGCTGGATTCTATCCTCCAAAAAGCTGATGCAACTGCTGCCAGGCAGGCAATAGTTGAGCATCCTTGTTGGACTGTATCATTTCTTAAATCTGTGCATCAGTCAAACAAAGCCACAAACTATGAACTCAGGATTTGCTATCTTCTTCCACCTTTTTGGGTGCTAGCTTTTCTCCAGGAGACATGGAGAAACCTGAGGTTACAGACCTGCTCCAACTCTACTCCAGGACACAAAAAATACAGGAGACTTTGGTGTCCCTTACTGCATGGTGTGGCACCAGCACTCCTTTTCTTCTTGAAAAGACTTCGTGTCTCCCTGGAGAGAATCGCAGAATCATAGAACGATTTGGGTTGGAAGGGACCTTTAAAGGTCATCTAGTCCAATCCCCCTGCAGTGAGAAGCCAGGAAGCCCCCTTGGGTAATGTCATTTGGTGCTGCAGTGTACCACAAATATCATTTTTAAGTAGCCACCGTATCCTTTGCCTTAATGGTTTCCTTTCTGCTCTCTATCGCTGGTATTTTTTTCGAACACATCTGTTACTGGAACAAAATAAAATGTTGTTTTCAAGTGTGTAAATATACCCAAATAAGTTACTGGAAGTTTGCTGGGCAGGTTAGTGGAAAGCAATTACAAATGTTTTTATGCTTAGCAAAATATGGCTGAAAATGTTATCTGCTTTGAACTGCACAACAAGAAAGTACCGCAAACCCTGTTTTATGAGACAATGTGTCATTGAATAAAGAATCTTTTTATGAGGGGAAAGCTAAAAAACTCCAATGATATTATATTCATTTACACTGAAACTGCAGCCTTTCCCTCTGCATCTCTGCTTCTACCATCAGCCATACAAAGCCCTTCTTCTTAGCACAGAATATATAAACTGCAGGTCTCCAGTTAACTCATGTGTGAAATATGCTTGATACCAAATGAATGGATGATCATAAAAACAGCGTTCCTTTTTCCTGGAAACAAAAAACAGTGGTGATACGTATTGCTTCTGTTTTCAGCCAAAGACTATAGTACCAGATGGCTAACACAACCGTAACAGCTAGCTGCATCTGGATTAAAAAGTTTGGGTGGTGTGAGCTAATCTTTAAAAAATGCCAGATAACTTTTATCTCTTTAAATCATGTTACTGCTCAGTGTATTTCCTGCTCACACCATTCCAGGACTGCTCAAACATGGCATTAGACATGTTCATTAAGCATCATTAGACTGAACGAAAGGCTAGTAACTGTCTTTGTCAAGTCAGAGGTCAACTTTTGGGATATGATCCAAGATCCACTGAAAGCAAGGGAAGATGTTTCACTGATTTCTGTGGCCTTTGAACTAGGAGCCTAGTAGTTATTTCCCCTTGTCCGCATCTATTATGGCTGCAGATGAAACTTGTAGTGGTTAAGGAAAGGAACAGAGAAGACAACTTGTCTCTTTGGATAAAATGATTTGGCTTTTCATACTTAAATGTACTTTTTCCCATGAAAGCAAGCATGTTTGGGTAACAATGTTTGGCTAGCTATGTAACCTGAATATTGAACAGATGGAGATGAAATACTTATTTTCTCTATATATGATTATGAGATACCCAAAACAATAATTTGTAGGGAGACCCTGGGCTTAGCTACAGATGCTTATATTGCAACAGTCAGATATCATTTTAAATGCCTTTTAATTCAATACCTTTCAGAATCAGCTAGAAATGAAATTCATACACTGTCAGATGGGAGAGTTGTTGCCAAGGGCTTTGAGGAAGAAAGCATTTTGATTTTGTGAACAGCAAGACCACAATCTGTGGGTGATCAACTAGGTCCAGAGGACACTGTTATTTCTCTCCAGAGACAGTGCCAGGCTACCAAGCAAGATTTGAGTGGTAGCTCTTGGGTTGGCTTTGCTTTTCTTTCCCCTCTTACTTTCTTTTCTGCAGTGGTAGCAGTGTAGATCAAAAACTCCACAATTTCCCACTATAATCTTTGCCACAGTGTCTCAGATACTCGATGGAAAGAGTCTCAAAATTACTCAGTGTTTTGCAATATTAAGATGTCACAAGCATCCAAGTATTTTTGATGCAGGAACATCTACCAAACTGCATGCCTCACTCAACCAGGACAGAAAAGAGAACAGTCTTGCAACACCTTATGCTGTTCCTTGAACACTGGCTATGTTAATGGGGTCAGCGGTGACATTTGTCTTGAAAGCCATCCAGTAAGCAGGGAAGTTCTCACACAGCCTTCCTCACAGATGGTGAGACCTGCCAGCAGTTTTACAGCTCGGCAGTGAATGGCTCTGCAGCTGTACGGGCATACCTGCTGGAACGCTGCCTGAGAGATACAGCTGACACGTGCGTCAAAAAACCCCGGCGCCACTGGTGGGTTCCTTTGTTTAATCTTCCTCCAGCAAACAAAAAGTGACTTGGCTTCAAAACAATGGGAGGGAGGGAGAAAAATAAGGGGAGAGGGTGCTACTGAAAGATTTAGTTAAAGTCTATTCTTCTCCGGTATTTCTCAGAGTAGGGGTCAATGGTTTAAGTACAACAGGCTTGATTCACTGCCTGGATGAAGCAGATGGGGCAGACCGCCAGGCAGCAGCTTCCAAATAAAAGCTGCGGAGGGCAGCTTTAACTTTTCTCGCAAACCAAAAGGCCATGATAATAGTGAGAAAGTGGGACCTGACCCTACACAGCCTTCACTTCCATCTGCTCTGGAAAATTCTTCAAACAGCAGTTTGGGTCAGAAGGGCCACCTGAACCAGCTCTCTCCTCCTCTGCCAGCGGCCTGGAGATCCAGAACAGGAATCCCGCAAAGGAGAGTGCAGTGACTGCCTGCAGCCATCTAGCTCTGGTGTGCTGTCTTATACTCTTGCCCGGAGTCCACATCATACTGCAAGATGAGGTGCTGCACCAGCAAATCACAAAAGATGCTCTTGCCTAAAAGAGGAGATACCTTGGTCTAAGCATGAAACTAGAGACATCAGCAGGAACACGGACATTGATAGGGAAACACAAAGAACAAGTGAGCTGATGTTGTTCAACATCATGATCAGGAGCCAGTTGCCTGATTGTTATTAATGTGTTGCAGGCATCATGATGCTTTCAAAGCAGGGAATGAGGTAAGTTTACAGACACCTGCTAGGAGTTCTTCCCAAGAGAAAGCCTGTACAAAAGGGTGAAACTGATTATTTGGAAGTATGGTAAGTTGGCAGTAGCTGTGGTTTCATGGGACAATTAGATGCAAGAATCAAAATAATGGCAGTGCTGATAGGTCAAGTAGGAATAGACAGCAAAGACCCAGGAAAATTGAAATAAGCAGTTTACATCAGTTGCAATACAGGAGATAATACGGGAACCAGATGAGAGAAGCAAAGAGGTAGTCAAGCTGCAGTCTGTAGAAGTCAAAATACATTTCGGTGACACTCAGCTTTTCATGATGCTTATTATCCAACTATTATCCAAGACTCCTTTCCCTTCTCAAATCTGGAATAGACCCTAAGAAATCCCTCAGTGACCTGACAGAGTAGTACCTGAATTATCACACAAAGACAGCTACTTCTTACTGAAGTTTTTAGCATCAGTGGTCTCTGAGCATCACCGTTAGTCTACAGAGGAGTCTATGTTATGTACCTGTTCTAGATTTTTAAAGACCCTGACTTTGAGCTGCTAGCACCCGTGTTGTCTTCCAAGCTTTTCCAAAGCTTGAGTTATGAGTATGCATAACCATAACAACATACAGACCTGATGAAAGGGTATTGTACAGATTCTTATCCCATGTATGGAAAAGTGTGAATACATTTTTCCATGTCTCTTTGGGCACATATATTATTAGACAGATAGACTGACAGACAAATAGATAAAAATAAATCATTCCACATGTCCAGAATATTCCACTGTCAATAGTTATCTGTATTCCCATAATATTGTTTAATTTTTTATTTGCTGATTCTTAACTTCTTCTGTTCTTTCACACCAACATCTGCTTGTTTCTCAAGTTTCTGAACAAGCACTGTGTAACTGCCCTTCATATGTCCAACACCTACCATTGCCTTTGCTTTCAGCCATGAAGTTTCCTAGACACCAAAACAAAGCATTCTTCTGCACATGCTTGAGAGCCTTGCTCTCATACATCACAAGTTAGGCAGTTAGCGCCCACATAGTTCAGTGCTTTACTAATCCATAAGAAAACCACACTTGCCTAAGTCCAAAGGGATTCTAGTTTGGGAATTCTTTTTTCCTTGGGAGTTATGTATGGACCAGACTATAGATATTCTGCCACAACGTAGAAAAAGCTGCAATGACATATACAGGGCCAGGAAAAGAGAATGATGATCAAGGAGTCTGAATCTGTGGCCCAGGGACAAGAGGGATCCCATGATCAGGTAAAGTTGTCATTTCTGTCTTCTGCCCTGCCCCTGCACCTTATCATCAGTGTGTAATTCTTCAATTATCCCTGGATTGCTGTGATGAAATGTTGACTATTTTGACTTCAACTGACTTTGAAGAACTGGGTCAGAATGCATGTGTGACAGATAATAAGCTGTAGCTATAAAAGCAAGCAATAAAAAGCGCAGAAGGTGCTAGTTGTGCAATGGAGTCCCATTAACATATCACACCAGAAATCTTAATTTTGGAATTTCCTGAGGTAATTTTAATGATACAATCTTGATATTACATTAGAAGTCCTCTTTGTATTACATTCAGAGTGGGGTCAGCAAGCATAGCAGGAACTGAAACATGGGCTTCTGGCCTTAGTGACTTTAACCTCTGCTGCCTGAGCTTTAAGGTACCAGCCAGGAGGAGATACAGAGTGCTAGTGTGGATTACGGTACCATATTCTTTCATTGTCTGCTACTCACACCCTTATTTTCACAGTAGAAAAGGAAGATCAACACGCCTGAAGGAAATTGGATGTAAGTGTTCCTGGACTCAAAATAATAAGACTTATTTTGAGTGTTAAGACACATATGCATACACGGGGGTTGGGAGTGAGGAAAAGAAAAATAGTCAGCATGAGTGTTTAGGAGAGAAAAACAGTGTCTGCTTTGATGGTTAGTATTTGGTGCCCTCTTCTGCACCCACCCATATTTTTAAAGTTCTGTAGAATCAGGAGGAGAGCATCTGCCTGTCGTCCCTTTTCTACATAGCAGTGCTCTGCTGCTAGGGGCAAGGGGCCATCCTAGCAGATGTCATCCATCCTGGTGATGGGAAAAGTAGAATCTTTTTTCAGGTGCGAGGAACAAGTTTGTTAATAGAGAATAAAAGGCTGCTAAAAGAAATTTAAAAATATTTAACTGAGATTTCATTTATGACATCTAAATTATTATATTAATAGAAGATTGTATTTTGATTATGACTGAACAAGAAACATACCATGTATATAAGGTATATAATCAGTTTAATCACATGCTGATCCCAGGACAACCTCATTGCAATATTTTATTAAATTACAAATAACATATAGCACACAATTCTTCATAGTAATTTAAATGTCACTTTGCTAAATGAACTTGAAGACAGATTTGTACTTCTTGAATGCAGAATCATTCCAATATTAATTTCTATTTTTTCCATCACTGAAAGATAATTTTATGCTAGAATTTCAAAGACTTAAATCCAAAAGGTTCACTAATTTTGTTCTCAGCCTTTGAGTTTCAGAAGTACCAAATTCAACTGGAAAGCTTGTTAGCTACCTTTATCTTTCTACCTTGAACTTCATTTCATCTGCAGACGCACAAAGCACTGCAAATGCCTTACAGCCTTACAGCCTGACACAGCCTGGGCATCTCTTGTTTCCTGCAGGATTATTCATTTATTTTGAAGAGGAATGATATAGAGGTTATCATTGTGCCAGTTCACAGCTCCTCCACTGAGAACCGAAGACAGCAATGTCTACATCGTAGATGTTGTTATGAACATAACAAGCCTCAGCTTCCTGTATGGCAGTCCACCTGAGCCCCTGACCCAGGGCAGGGTTGCTCAGAAATGTCATCTGAGCAAGCAGCAGAAGACTGAGGTCTGGTTTTACCCTTCTAGGTACGTCTCTGTTCCTGTTTATTGCTGGTTGACTTCATGAGAAGAAATCCATTTGACATTTTAAGATTTACTTTCTTGGATACATAGGTTTGAGCAGCTGCTGCTAACCTCCCCTACAGTTTTGAAGCCAGTTTGTTTTCAGTCAAGCAAAACCTTAGAGCCAAAACTGTCAAACTTGGGTGACTACATTCCACATAGAGACATGAAAGCAACTGGCCGGATTTTTGAGGATGAAAACCATTCAGAGTTTGCACCAACTCAGCACCTCCAAAACTCAGGCCATTCATTTTAGTGAGCAAATATGTATTTAGAGTCTCAAACACGGATTCCTATTTGGAAAGGCTGGCTAGCATTTTAGATTTCCTTCAACAATGAACTGCCATGCTTACTAACCTGTCCTGCAAACTGTTACCTTCTTTCCTTTTTTCTTAACTTTGGGAGAGGGAAGATACGTCTTTAATGTAATTACTAAGTTTTACATGTATGTCAGAGGATAGATAGAACAGGGTAAATCATAGAGCAAGGCTCAGGAAAATATGCAGACTGCAATTCTGAGCAGATATCTGACCTCAAAAGCATGAGCTGACACGGTGCACCCAGGAGAGCTCATCCTGAATCTGACATGTTGTCAACTAAACAGATCTGAGCAATGCAAGGAGTCTTGCTATATTAGAAGATCTGCATCTTACTGCGCAGAACTGCAAATCCCAAATGCAGGAGCATCTCTGCAAAGCTGACTTTAGCTTAAATGTTGCCTGTGTTTAACTCAGGCATAGGATCCTAACTTCAGTGTGGTGAAGCCTGTCGTGCTGGCCCACTAACGGATGCAGTCAACAATTGATCTCCCTGTAGCAGGGACATATGTTTGCTCCATGGGAATACTTCAAGGATATACAGTCCTTCAGTGCCTTCTGCTCATCTAAAGAGGTCAGCCTTTTCTTATAAGCAATTAACTGGGGATGATTTGATTTGTTTTGTTTTGCAGCTTGCTCCAGTAAAGAAATCCATAGGATGCCCATCCACAACTCTCAGTTTTAAATACAAGCATAACGTGGACAAAACAAACTCAAGCATTATTTCACAACACTATTTCACAGTGTGGTTGCTTTCATGCAGACGGAGCTAATACAAACAGAGTAATTCAAGCACGGATAATTCATGTTAACTCTTCACTGAAGACACATCCATCAGTGGTGCACAGGAAATGGTTTTACCCTTGCTTTGTTTTCACTCAGGTCACTAATTAAGATAAGTTAATTTAAACAAGTTTGAACTGGATTCAAAGTGTCAGCCTCAGGAATTTTTTGTAGTTTACATACACAAAATAAAATTAGTCGATATAAATTTTTGGAACTTTTATAGTGCAGTAGCAAAGATGAGCACAGATTGCCAAAAATTTATCCCGTAGCTTACAGAACCTCTTTTTGTGATGTCTTATACTTTTATATTGTATGACTATCTGCAGCTGAGTTGGTCATACAACAAAGGGACCAGCAAGATCACTGAAAATATGGAGTTGCCCTTTGCTTGTATTTGGATAACTCTGATAGGTAAAATATCGTTCAACTTTATTCAGGAATGACATCAAACATTTCACCTCCGTACACAAAAAAATTGCAGTCTAGCCTCAGAGGAGGCTTTCAGCATGCTAGTTTTCTTCTCAATTTTGAAAAAAAATCTCTTTGAATCTGTTATTAAATGAATGCATTAAAAAATACTAAACCAAAGCTGCACTTTAAATTCAAACAAGGATGAAGTACCAGTGGAAAGAGGAAGGACATTTTCCTCCTTTTACTGCTGTACCTGCGGTTTTTGAAGGTGATTAACTGTTGTATGCTCAAATATTAAAAGGATTTTAAAAAGCCATTTTATTGAGAGGATTCCTGATTTAAAGAGGTGCTTTGGAAAGTAATCAGCTGTTTTACTATCCTGTTGAGATAGCTATCTCTCTGCCACTGTAAGCTCACGTAATAGTCATATCAGTATAAGCAATGTTATGGCATACAATCTCAGAATAAACTGTGTGGAAGGTGGCTTCTAACACTGCATCATCTACATAGTAAAAATATATGCCATTAATAGAATATACTTACAAAGACAACAAACAAATATCATGGGTAGGCTGCCTAGGAAAAACAGGCTTTATCACTATGCCATCATCATATTTCTCTAAACTAATATAACAAAAATAACTTTGATGAGTCAGTTAAGAACATGATTTCAGCATAAAAACACTTGCGTCTTCTTTTTCAGTGTCAGTCTATGAACATTGGATCAACTGCCTCAGCCTTTAAACTGCTTGCCTCCTGTCACACTACATCAACCAAAATAAGCAGAGGGTCTCGTGCTAGAAATATCTTCTTTAAAAAGGAAGAGTCTGGCAGGGGTTGAATTTCAGAGTTTGGAAAGTGCCTTGAGTTTGGAAAGTGTTTCCTGTACCTATAGGTTTACCCAGACTTTTTTGTTTCAGTCTGTCCTTACAGATTTCAGAAGCTAGTTCTTCTACCAGGCCTGTCAACAAGGCTCTGAAAAGCCCCTTTTAACCCTAAACATCACCTAATACATCCAGGACCTGGTAGTCTAGCAATGTCCTCAGTTCAAAGGTCATGAGGAAACCACTCTGGTCTGCTACCTATGATGGTTCAGCACTGATCTAAATACCATCGGTTCCGGAGGAAACACAGCTTAATTTATCTAATTCTAAACCTGTAGTACTCAAATATACCAGTTAAAGGATTTAACCCAAGAGCTAAAGTGTTCAGTAGCTGTATCTGGAGAGTATAACTCAGATCTCGTCTGAATAGGATGAGCTCTGGAAGTGTGTGCTGTCACCCAGCTCCCCACGGACCAGGGCAAATGCATTAACCACCTCTGCACCTCAAGGGAGACACTCATCCCTTTCTAAATCTGCAGCATGAGGAGAACATCTCCCAGCAGAAGCAATACATGTGCACATGTATTATACACGTGCCATAATGAAATACATGTGTCATAATGAAAAGGAATATTAAGGAATCTTAGGTTTTCTCCCAAATATGCCTGAAGCCAGGGCATAGAAGATCACACTCCTTGACCTATGTCTACCTTGGCAGAGGGCAGGAGAGAAGCTAGCAGAAGGCAAGGAAGGTCTGTACAGTGATGGAGAAGAAAGAAAAGCAGAGTGCCTGATGGAACTAGAGAAAGAAGCACCCCTCTGCCATGCACACTGCAGGATCACACTTGGTGGGTTTGGTTCTGCCAGCATTCATCCTCTAGTGGAGCAGCAGGCAACTTAAACCTCGGCTGCATCTTTGAGATGAAGCAATGTCAGGTTATGCCACAGTGCCCTGCTACACTGTGTGCGGTCCTGACAGAAGGGTTCACCCGAGATCTGCTATGCTGTTCCAGAAGCCACCACTACTGGCTTCAGTGATGCAAGTGATTCTTGGGACTCTGTTACTGAGTCAGTCTCTTGGGCTATATACTAATAAATAAAGCAGTGTCAGGGAAAGTTCCTGGGCAGGGAAGTCGATCAGCTCTACTGTAAAATTAGACTATTAGAATAGCTCTGGGCACAGCTTTGGTCTGTGCCATATAGGACCTCACCAAGCATAATTCAAGAATTAGTGAAGCTCTGGCACCACTTCCAGCAGGGTGTTTGGATGTAGCCACCTTTTGCTGAAGGGTAAGAGGTTTATTAATATAGTTGCAAGTCACTTTGTGACCGTTGGCCTCAGTGCCAGAACAGGGCCCCAGGTTGCTTTGCATACCACCAAACATTACCCAGTTGAAGCCATAGGGGGTCTCTGCAGAAATTCAGGACCAGATGTGAGATGCTGTTCCCCAAACGTCTGAAGACAATGAGAGGGTGGATGATGAGCCAGGCCATTTCACTCACCCTCAGAACTCCAGGGCACTCTGTGACATACCTCTGCAGAGCAATACCTCGTCCACGTGTGCTGCTGCTAGCCTAAGTTACATTTGCTGATGAAAGTGAAGTAAGTATCACTTTTGGTGGCTCCCAGAAATGGAAATGGAAGCACCACAGCACGTGGGATTGCTGCTGTTATAGGCAATATGAAAATGAAAAGGATTATACATCTTTCCATCGTTCTAATTTTCAGATGAGAGGGTATGTCCTGCTGCAGCCTTCACTTCCAGCAAACACAGACATGGTTGTTAAAAAATATATACTGTAGCACACAGAAAGCACAAATTATGTGTTTTACTACTCTGCAGTAAACCTCCTGGATTCCTTTCATTTAATTAATCAATGCATAGGGAGATTTTTATTTTAACATGAAGTCACTCCTTAACTACTAGAGCTCACTCTCTGGAGAGAAATATCCCCAATTATCATTATTATCATATAGTTCAGCTTCTTCAGATTTTATATTATGCGTTTAACTTTTGGCATCATAAAATGTGAAGTGCAAAGTACACACAAAGTGCCCTCCTCCACAACTTAAGAGTAGCATTGCCTACTTTCTAACTCTGCACTCTTTCTGTACTTCTGACACAGAATTATGCAAACACTAGCCATTCTTCTCTGCTACCAAAGCAAGAGAAAGCATTCGTTTGCTTCAAACACACTTGCTATAAACCATTCCTCCATTATAGTAACCATGCAAAAACTGTACACTCAATTTTTAGATAAACTCCCGATGAAATTCCTGAAATCATCATAACAGGTGAGTTTATGAACTTTTCTTTCAGGGCTGACATGTATAAAAACTTCTCCAACAAAAGTCTTCTGTCTATAGATAAATTTGTTCAATTTGTCTGACTTTCTTCTCATTTATTTTTAAGAGGCAGGAGCCATCTCTGTTACAATGGCACTGACATGCCAGAACTGCTCCTAGCAATAGTAACGTATTAGTTGTTTTCCGAGAAAGAATAGTTTCTCTGCAGCTCCGAAGTGGTAGCCCACTTGTCAAATGAGTTATTCAATAAATTCACTTTCTGAATATACTTATTCTCCTGAGTTTTCTCCAGAAGTTTCTCTAGATATTTACTCTAGGAAAGATCAGAATAGATCTATTTTGGAAATTTTAGGATAATCTTGCCGCTTGAAACATTGAATTGCATTTTTTAAAAAATTAAATATCATTAACCTCTATTTTGTACTTTTGATATTAGATGCTCTGGTTAGGCTAAGGATGCATTTAAGAAATTGTTTCTGTGCATTTATGAATAAGAGCTTTTATTCTCAGTCTTGTTTAACATTTAGGTGTTTTGGACACACACTATAGCATTCCTTTCTGCCACAGGCTTCTGTCCCACCATCGTGATCTGTTTATTTTCACCCTAAATGCATATTTGGATTTGTCACTTAAAAGAAAGACTATTTTGTCAACATCCTTCTCAGTTCTCTTTCTTTTACTTCCATATCTTCATCTTCATTTCTTTACATATTGACTTAGAAATTCTTTAGATCTTAACTAAGAAAAAAGACATCTTCATTGTCTTGTGTTAGAATTACTCATAATGTACTACATATGCCATTGCAATAAAATAAATTTAAAAACCAGACTTTGATCTAAATCAAGAAAATCAACCACAAATAAGACCATAGCAGCTGGTTAGCAGAGAGGAGAATATTGCTGTGGCACAAAGGCTTCTAGATTTTTCCAAACACAAGTAAAACAATGAGATAGCGGTATTAAGAGGAAGAATCTTCAGACATGGAATATGGATGAAGGTTCAAGAATGTGGATTCACTTGGAGTTACTCAAAAGATTATTGTATTCCAACAGTAATGTTTTTATAGATTAAAATTATAAGTATAACTGGCAGTCTAAGGAGAAATTATTTAGAGAAGATGAACCATCTTATAAAATTAGTTTTGATTCTTTGAAAACATTTGGCTTCCATCTGTTAGAAATTATAAAGCAAGCACAGAACAGGTACAAAATAGAGAATATTAATTACTGGTTTCTATTCTTGTCTTTGATTTACAGATATGATCTTACTTGTGTTGGCATAAATGAACACTATATATGTTGGTGTAATGTGCATATTTTTAAGTGCTGCCCACTCCCTTTTGCAGCTCCTCTTTTGGGTCAGCTTGTTCAGACATCTTTAGTAGGGTTCAAGGAGGCTGTAAGCTGCATATATGTAATTCCAAAGTGTAAAACAACTATTTATTGGCCAGCATCCACAAAAGGTAGCTAGGACTTTACATTTAAGCATCAGTGTGCTCATCACCCTGGTGAGGCACCTGATGACACTCTGCTGGCCTGGCAGGCACCAGTTGTGAGGAGAAAGAGTTTCTGAGGATGGTCTCCAGGGCTCCTGAGGAGGATCCCTCAGTGAGGCTGAGCTGCCATCTTCTACTGCAAGCTGAAAGTTCCCAGCCTGAAAAAAATCCATAATTGACCCTGGAAATGCTTAGGATCTGGTTATGAAATCCCTTCTTGGGGTGAATGACATTGAATAGCATGCCATTAATGGCAACAGCTTTGTTCACCAGGTAAGAAGCTCTTTAAAGAAGTATGGCAGCAAAATCCTGTCCTTGGCTCAGTTCTAGAATAAATTTCAAGAGGATAGAACCCCTTCACTTTTGCAAATATGTTCAGTCCTTTATCCTCTGCTTTCAGATGCTTCAGGTTCAAAAAATGTAGTGTTATATTCTTCCACTCTACATTTCTGTTAATTTGCTTCACTGATCTTAAACGTAACTTCTGAAGATTCCTAAATTTTACATTTTTCTGAATACCATATTCACTGCCAGCAGCAGTGCCATTACTCAGTGGTAGTGACAAGCTGTTCTACATATTTCAGCAGTTAAAACATTACATGACCATCACCTAGAACTAAACATTTACTGATAGATTTGCTGAATATTGCAAAGAAGGTTTGAGAATTTGTGAGGGTCCTCTAATATTCAAAACGAGAAGACTCACTCAGATATGCTGAGCCATTTAATCAGATTTGTTTTACTACTGGTGTAAAGAAGCAAAATATTTATCATCTGATTTCCAGTATGAACATGAGAAGAGGAAAATTTGCTTTCTGTTATGAATTGAAAACATTTTAAATTTTGTACATCAAATACTTGCATTAATCTGAGAAAAAGTCTGAAGACCAATGTGAGTTTGCGAACATCCTCAAAATAATTAGAAGGCGCTTGACTATCACATGCTGGCAGAGCGTAAAAACCTCTTTCAATAAACCTATATAAACAATTTAAAGTAAGAATTAAACTATAAATAATTTTCAGAAAATTTAAAGGCAAACCAAATTTTGTTTCCCAAAGACTGGTCCTCATCGCAAGGTCAATAGTTTGCAGGCTCCAATAAGGTGTTTACTAAGTGACCAGAGCGCTATTCTGAGTGTACTTTACTTTCCTCATTCAATTTCATGTTCTTCAGTGTATTGTCCATTGGATGAAAAGCCACTGAGAAAATACCCTCACCAGAAAGGTTTCGTATTTGTAAGTAAAGTACATATCTGTATTCCTTAAAACATGTGATCAGCTTGAATAAGAGATATCATTATCAGGTCAAGATGAAGGAATAGCCTTGACAAGATAGGAGGGAAAATGTGCATACAAAGATGAGAATAATAGCCCTATCAAGAAAAGTGGTGGGGAAAGGATAGATCCAGGCACATAAGGAATAACTCTGCCAGCTGTATCTCTCAATCCTTTCCTTAGATGTCAAAGTACTTCTAAGGTGGGAACCATAACCAAATACCTAACCACAAAGGAATTATTTAAATATCATTCATAGGAGTAAACTTATAATAGAATCATAGAATG
>VZZY01022691.1:17191-80830 GCA_013400335.1 Eurystomus gularis
GAGGTTCCTTCCAACCCCTAACATTCTGTGATTCTATGATTCCTTTTATTCAAGCACAATAGATATAATCCATTTCAGGAGGTTTCCGAATTTCTGTTGTTCATTTTTCCTATACCTATAGCAATGGTCTGGTTCTGCCAAGTTTTCTGATGTAACCACTTCCCTTTAAATGCAAGAAAGTGCTATTATTGGACAATTGAACAAAGCTGTACCTCCTCCAGTCTGGACTCCCAAAAAGCAACTCAAAGTTGCACATTAAACAGAACAGGGTTTTTCTTAGTCCTGTACCTGGAGGGTAGACTTTGAGAGGGGGTAAAAGACAATAGATTCAGCTTATTTTTTAGACTGACAAAAGTACCTCCTAGATAAATTGGACTTTTTAGTTTCTTATACTTGGGATTAGGGTGCAATAGCCACCTTAACATTTTTTATGCCAGTCTTTTCATAGCATCCCTGTGTTTCTTCCCAGCAGTTCAATTCTAAGGGCAGCAATGGCAAAAACCAGACCTTCCAGACAAGCCTTGCTATTGTAAGCATCATCTTAGCTAGATGAGCTAAAACTAGATTTCCAGAACATGATGCTCAGAGAACAGTCTGCCTCCACCCCAGCGTAGCTACAGCAGTGACAGAAACAAGGGATTTTTTAGCAATGTTTTGCTATAGAGACAAAAGCAAGGAGACTGGATGGAAGGAGAATTGGCTTTTACTCTTCTCTGCTCAGTGTCTGGTTTAGTCCTGTAAGTGTAGTAATGTTCTCTGAAGAAAAAAAACCCTTTTTTAAAAAAAAAAAACAAAACCAAACAACTATTTCTGGTGTTATTTTTTTATATGCATCCTCCAAATTAGCAAATGAGAACAAAGTTACAACGTCAGGAAAGCACAAGCTGAGTTATTATAAATTCTATATGTATTGCTGACCTGGAAACCTAGACTTCAATTTAATCTGCTTCTCTACTTTCACCCTGGTTACCTGCTTTGAAGCTTTGTTTAATGCAGCACACTAGGAAATAGAGAGTTTCTTAACAAACCAACGATCACATTTCATTCCCTCCACAAAGGTTAATAGGACTGCTACATTTTAAGAGCACTGTATTTTAAAAAGAAGTACAGGACCATGAGGATAGGTTTCATACACAGAAAACTTCTTTAGCTTCAATATGTTACTTGCTCCAGTGAATATTATATAAGGACAAATACTAAAAAAGGTAAACTCAGAGAATCACTGGATTCATTAACATCTGAACCACTCTTAGTCATGCACTCTAATCCTCCATCACTATGCCCAATCTACTCACAATCAACTTCCAGCATATATCCACTATCCACCCTGCCAAAACAAGATGTGAAATTTGAGATGAAACATGTCTTTGGTTTTCAAGGATGATAAATTTTCTCTATGAGTAGAATCCCCTTCTGCATTCACGCTTTTTCTTCAATTGCCTGTCAGGTTTTGTAGGGTCTAATGAGAAACCAGAGGCCAGCACTCTACAGTGGGTGAATCCTGAAGGGAAGAAAGTTCTCGGCATCATGTTGATTGATATCAGGGACAACACCCACCAATAGTGCTGGACCCATCTTGAAAGGAGCTATTTCATCTATCACTGAAATGCAGCTGCACTTAGGGAGGATCAACATGTAAGCTACAGCTGTGGCTCTGTAACTGAAACATCAGTCTCCAATTTAGGACTGACACTGAAATTGATTATGGATTTGAACAAGACCAGGACAGAGAACAATTGGGGCAGGAAGAAGGAATGTAGAAGCATGGATCAAACAGGGACCGGGGCTGTAGGAAGGGGCCTGGAATGAGATGTCTCACTGAGCTGGGGAGGAGAAGAGAGGAGAGACAGACAGTAGCAATGGCTGGGTAGCCTCTGTCCCTGCAGGGCATGAGATGGGGAATGGAGAAATGTTGATGGAGAACATGGAAGACGGAAAGAGGTTTTTCGGGGCTTAGCAAGAACAGCAAAAGCACCAGGACTGGGTAAGTAGCTATGCCATCAACATTCAGCATCAAGCCAGGTTCACATGGCTGTCCAGGGCCTGGAAAGCCAAAACCCACCATGACTGACATAATGGAAACTGTAAGATAGCAGGTCATGGTTATCCAGACTACACATTGCTCAATAACACCTTCAGCCTTGCCTGAAAGGTTACGTGATCTGAAATGCCTACAAACAGTCAGAACCTTCTATTTTAATTGCTCAATTCATCAAAAGTATGGGTGTTAGCATTAGCCTGGGCTCTGTGAAGCGTCAAAACCCCTTTGTATTTCCCAGGGGATTAGAGATTGTACCTAAACAACTATTTCTCAGAGCCAGACAGGTTCCTGAAGTTATCTGCTGGAGCTTTCAGAAATATAGCAAAGACTGTGCTGCGTGAACAAAGTACAAGGCATCTATTTGTGCACAGGAAGACCAGAAAAATAATTTTACCTAATAATCATTCAGATAATCACAGAATAATCTTTTTTTCATCCACTCTTCCCAGCACAAAATATGCAAGAGGAGGACACAGCCTTAATTATAAATGCCACAAACAGGGAAGCAGCTGAAATGTAAGAGCAGAACATGCACCAAGACAGAACAGACTCTGAAGCCTTATGCTAACTGAAATAAACCACTCTGGGGGGATATGGCACTACAAATACATTCAGTGCTACAACATATGGTGAATGGTAATAAAAAAATAAAATAATGAAAATCAGATGTCTCAGTTTTCTGGTACCGACTCCCCATGCATACATCTCACGGATGCTGTGCAGGTGCAGATTTTGTTTCAAAGGAAATTCATGGCAGTTCACTTTTAACATGGACAAGCATCTCTCTCTTTCTCAGGTGTTTAAGAAACCTACTGTCAACAGCCAAGGTGATTAGGAGACATTTTCAGTGAGACAGCAGAGGAGCTATGAGTGCAGATCCTGTCATTTGCTAACAGGATTAAGGGCAGATACATTCCATACATCTCTCCAAAAACTAATCCCAATGTGTCTTTCACCTTCATGAAAGGTGAAAACCCCTTCCATAAAACAGGCCCATACAGATATGTAAGGTCACGTACAGCTCTTTGAACAGCACACTAATGTTACGATGATTTGCAGACATTGTGTAACAGCACTATGCAATTTAAACAGCTGGAAGTTTGAAATGTGGCTGTTCCAACTATACCTGCATGAACACAATTAAAATATCCTGGCTTTATCCTTTCAATTAGTTTTCCCTTAGATGTGCCTGTTCCCCTTATATTGCTGCACTGTGATCCTTATTCCAGGAGAAGTTACTTGTAAGAAACTACCAAACAACTAAGTGTAAAATATTGAAGAAAGTCTGTGGAAAGCTAAGTTCATAAGATCTGATCAATCACACTGAAAAGCCATTGTTCTTTAAAAAGAGTTTAAAAAAGCAAAAACCTTTTCACAGAACTCTAGTGTCCAACAAAACCCTCTCCCATTTCAAAGATTCACTAACTAATAAATTACAAGTTATAAGCTATTCACAGAAAATACCCAGAGAAAAACCAGGGAATGGAAGAAAATAACAATTTGCTTGCCCTAGAAGTGCCCACAGCTTGTGGACTTCCAATGGGACATACACACCTCTCATAGGCATAAGGCAGCTAAGTGCCTTGTGGAGATACTGTGCCAGAGTAAGGAGCTTTTTTGCAATATACAGCATGCTTCCAAATCACAACAATAATTATTGCACACTTTAAAAAAAAAATTTTGATTTCATTCTGAAATAACAGTTCCAAATAGGGAACTAGTCTGTAATAGCTGTTGCAAAATGCTTTTTAATGTAGCATCCCCACACAAGTGAGCTCTACATGGACACAAGAACGAGTGGTAGTGCCAGCTGTACGTTCACAGCAAGTTATTGATCAGGTCCTGTTGGTTCTTTGGCAAATCTTCCACTGCCAAGCAGCCATCCTCTGCCCTAACTAGGCCAGCTTCCCTCCAGCCCCTTCAGTGCTTCATGTTCATCAGATACAAAGTCTGGCCCCAAGCTTTCCATCCTTGACCCAACTTCAGCCTGTCCAACAGCAAAATATATTCACAATCCTCCCTCATTGGCACCTCAGTTGCAAGAGAGGGTGAGAAGCACTAACCTGGGCTGGGCCTATGAGGTCTGGGTTGCTTCCAGATAGCAGTGAGTGTGCCCTTGTTGGAGAGCACAATATTGCTTTGTGTTGTGATTCTCCTTGCAGCTGCATACCATGACGAAAGCACTGGTCCATAAAGCATCAGTGTGATGCCACACAACATATACCTTCTTTTATCTGCATTTCATCATACAGCTAAAAGAAATGGCAGGTGAGGTGAGTCCACAGCAGCAAAGGTGAAGGTGCACAGTAGATGCGACTACAGGAAAGAGAAGTGTGACCAACAGTAGAAGAAAAGTGTGAGGAGGTGGGCAACAAGGTGGGGAGAATAGCAAAGGACTGCAGTGGTAAGAAAGTGATATGGCTAATGGGAACAGACTGCAAGTGCAGGCAAGAAAAAATGAGAGGAGACAGGAGCTGACGTTTCCATCACCAAGAAGCAAAGTCTTTTTACAGATTCAACTGACATTTTTAAAGCAATCGAAAAATTCATGATGAAACAAACACAAATGTTTAAGCCAAGGCTTCTGGTATATTCCATTACATTCAGGATTGAATGCAGACTAACGGCTATTCTCCTCTCATTGTTATATTAGTACTTGGTACTTGCTAACTTTTCCATCTCAACGTGCTTTACAAATGTTAATTAATCCTCGCAACACCTTCTGACTTCTGCATGGTGGGTATTATTACTACTATAATGCCAGTTTATGGAATGGAAAAACAGAGACATAGATGAACATACTTATTTTAGCCTAAACCACACAGCAGATAAGATTCTTGCTTTGGCTGCACTACTTCATGTCTGCTCCAAAACCTGTTGAAGCTACCAGGATCTTTTCCAAGAACTTCCAAAGGGAGTTGTTGCAGGTACATGGACTCCTTCCACCCAGGCTTGTCTCTAACAGCTGCACCGTGCTGACTTCCATCACTGTGCCTGAAAGCGTGTGAAAGCCACTGGCAGAATTGATTATCCCGGGACGTTTTTTTTTGCTGGCATACTGAACAAAGAGGCATCCTCCCCTGAGCTGTCTCTGAGCAAGTGATAGCCTGCCTCTCCTCTGCGTAATACCTTCTGTTGCTATGCGCTTCCAAATCAGTAGTTTACATTTTAAGAAGAGTTGTGCCTGGTGGGAAATGGGAAAGGAAGGGAGAAAAGCTAGGTTAGCCCAGGGGATCTTGCAGCCGTGTCACTTGTGAAAATACCTCTGGCTTTGCACAGGGCTCAGCATATCTCAACACAGCCTGGCACCTTTTTGAAGCACTGGGTTGTGAACTGAGATACACTTAAATGCCTGAAAGTATGGAAAATGGAGTGCAGTGTCCTCACTCTACCAATGGGAAATAAGGAGTTAGCTCGCTGCCAAACTCTTCTGCTTCTCAAGCTTCAACAGGTGCAGAAAGCCAATTTGGTGAGGTAAGTCTCCCAAAAGGTGATTGAGTGAGAAAACACCAGCTCTACACCAGAGAGACTTTAGTCCTACAGAAACTGTAGAAGACATCACATGGGAAGGTTTCTGTGCACCATAGCTCTCACGGCACCCTCTTCAGTCCCACAGTGTAGATGGGATTGACCTGAATGCCAGCTGACCCTTCCAACACTGGCTCTTGCAGGACTCTCTCTTGAATCAAAGTCAAAATGTTTCCTGTCTCATCTGCACTGCAAGACAGAAGACTGTTGTAGGAAGTTTCACTCCTATAACAAGGCATTTACACAGCAGATGTAGAAATAACAACACCAGAGAACAGACATTAGATTGGATCCAAACATGCTACAGTTTACCCAAGTATCCTCTTCCCAGCAATACATAGTAACTACTCATATATGCACACCAGCTCATTGCAGGGGAGATGCAATTCTGTTTACGCTTTCATAAAAGTTCTCACTGAATTTAAGTCATGCATCCTGAAAGGTATTGACAGGGGTCAAAAAACAAGCACTGGATAGCAAATGTATGTTTAATATACTGTTGCGAAAATACATTTGGCAAGCAAGGATTTTGCAATGTAAATAGCAGAATATTTGCCACAATAAAGAATTAGGACAAGCATAAGAAAATTTGAATTCCTGCTCACAGAGAGTGTGGTCCAACCTGTTACCACAACTCAATTCACTGAGCTTACTGGGTAAATAATATGGTAATAATCTGTCTGAAGAAGATAAACTTTAGCAGCTGTGAGGTAACAAAATGGTCTGGGCATCAGAAATCCTCCAAATTGAAATAGTTAAGCCTCCTTTTAACTCAAGCTAACATGCTGGTAGTTAAGACGCTAACACGAGATCTTAAAGGTTTCATTTGGCCCCTCTCTGCTACAAGTTCCTGCATGAGATGCTTAAACTTCCTTGTGCTTCAGTTCCCACCCGACTAATGCACTAAAGCACTCACAGGCATTACCTACATCAGTAAGGTATTACGTGACCAATTGGTCTAATGCAATCACAGGTATAACACTTAAACTCTAGCAATCCTCTGACAATGAGGTGATCCTGGATGTACTTATGGGTGCTTCTGCCAGCTGAAGATGAGTATTAGGCAGAGTAACTGTCAGTGTTGGTGCATAGCTATGCACATATACAAACAGTTTTTCTGGACCCTTGCCCAAAGTTTGCTCAAAATATTCCCACAGAATTAGCAAATATTTGGGAAGCTCCAGGGAAGGCCCCACCACCTACTTTCCTATACTATAGAGAATACTTCCATATTATTTTCTCCTCTATTTCAGCTTTTCCAGTTCCTTCTCCAATTTCTTCTCACATTCCAGGCAGCCCCTGTCATGCCTCACCTAATGGTATTTTAATGAGTGTCTCCAGCTTCTTCCTCCACACCTGTGAGCCCTTGCCTTAAATTCTCCCAAGCCTGAACCTCCTTACTGCATACCCTTGCAACACTATCAGCCTTTTTAGGACTCAGACTCTCACTGAAATGATGTCATGCATCTTGAGAAGTCCTAGAAGGGACCAAAAGCCAGGCACAAGGCAGTAAACAGCAAAATTCCTGCTTGTTATAGTCTTGCAAAAACCATAATTACATCTTTTTTGGGGAAAGAAAACACATTGGTATGATTGCCAGGGCAGAAGGGCACAAGAAACAACAGCACACAGAGAATGTAACATAAACAAATATTGTTTCATAGGTTTAGAGAGTTCACCTTTCTAAGTTCAGGGCCTATAAGCATATGACTGGATGGGAGCTACCAAGCCAGACTTCATCTCCTACTTGATCACTCCACAGAGTGTTGGGTAAGTTTGAAAGACAGAAAAGAACCCAGGAAATCAAGTGAGGAATTAACCCTATGGCTATCCCAAAATGACAAAGGACCAAATACAGCTCTCAAATATGCATACAGACAGGAATATTTGTTCTCAACTGAAAGGGCTGCAAATTATTGCTAATGCACATGCTGTCTGTGGGATGCTTTCACAGCCATTTAGGTAAGGATCAGCAGGACTACCAGGATAGCATTGCTTCCGTGTTAAGAGAGTTTTTTAGCATGTTCGTAAGTCTTGAGGAAAAGCTGTATTTGCAGAGGACTTCAAAACTACTTTGCTACATCCTTTATGTAACAGAGGAACTATAAGAAAGTTAGTTCTCTGACCTAATCTAACTAAAGTAAAAGTTTAGCTAGCTTTGGAAGCAAATATGACCTCTGCTAATTAAGCTTTGGGGCTTTTTTCAAATCCTGAGGAAGAAAACTGCTGACACAATGTGGCTGACCACTCCTGTTCCAGGAGGAGGCAGATGACTAAGGCCAAGATGTACAGCACCATCATACACACCAGAAACCATGCCAGTGATTTCCCTCCTGTGGGAGAAGCAGAAAAATCTGCTTCACAGAGGAAATATGAGTGTTATGTAAAATACATGAGGCTATTATTCAACACTAGTTTAAAAATGGAAGGCTACTTTTGAAGAAATTGGTATACAAGAGAATACAGTTTGGTTATAATACATTTCATGCAGGCTTTGCATCATGTAACACAGTAGCAAGACAGAGCTGAAAACAAAAGAAAGAGGGAAAGGAATCACAAGGCAAAGGAGAGGCCACTGTAGCTCATGGCAGCCGGCAAGCCAGGAACAACCTGAGAATTAGTAAAGAGACGATAAAGGTTCCACCATGGCCAATGTCAGTGTGTAATGATGGTCCACATCATTTGTGGATGCTGAAACCTACAGTGTATTGAGCCTTGTGAGTCTCAACCACACCATGATCCTACTGCTGGAGTTACAAACTCCACTGAAAAAAACGAACAAAAACCAAACAACAACAACAAACACATACACACACACACAAAACCCAACAAAAACAAATTAGCCAAACACAAAAAACCTTCCAAAAACTAAAACACAAAAAACCCCAAACAATTTTTTTTTTCAGTGAGGATTTTGCCAGGACAGCAACAGTTGTGATGCCAGAAGGTGTTTCTCTAATTACACTGAAGCAACTCAGTGCTGAACATATTGCAGGTGAAATTTAGCAAGTCAAAAATCTGCTTTTCAGAAACTTGTAATATATCTTTATGGTTAAAAAATCTGCAGGCAATTTGCCTACGACAAACCAAACAGAAGCCAAAAATCTCACATCCTGTAGTGATGAGTGCATCAGTCTCAAGGACACACCTCTAGGACGAGCCTCCACATTTCTTAGAGTATTGGGGGAAGGAAAACAAATGCACATGGACTGCTTCCACAGCGGCTGCTTTCTCAAACTTTCATATGCCCAGCACTCCAGTTAGGAGATATGTTCTGAATAAGGTTTTAAGCTATCTAGAACAAGAAGTCTTTTTTTTTTTTTTTTTTTTTTCCTGTAATACAACAACCTTTACCTGGAGGACCTACAGCAGGACTAGATCCTCCTAAGCAGAAGTATAAAGAAGATTGAAAGTGATCTGAAAAAATTTTAGAGTTCAGAATCAAAGTTAGTTGCACAGAGTTGATCCCTTCTGGTTGGCATGCCGGGTTCTACTGGAGTCATTCTTGCTCATGAGAATCTGAATATTTCTTGCTGTTGCTTAGTCAAGGTATATGAGTGGTGGATGGAAATTAAAAAAAGAAGACAACAAAGTTAGCCAAGTTCCTGATCTTCAAAAGAGAGATTCTGATTTTGAGGAAGAAGGGTCTGAATACAGATAGGCATCAGAAAAACTCCACCAAACCCAAAAAAAGGCTTTTGTGCAGCAAACTTTTGGTAAGAGCCTACCCCTAATGGTGCATCTGTATGTTTTATGTGAACTGGTACATCCAATCCCTGCTACTAATGCTGTTTATTTTTCTCTTCTGCTTTATTATTATCCAAGTTTATCCTTCACATCCTTTGCCTACAGTAAGCTAACTTCAGCAATAACAGGGTATGTACTCTAGAATTGCTATGATGGGGGGAAGAAAAAGAGTAAGAAATTGTTTCACAAGTGACACGATCAAACTTGCAATACTCAGAAGAAAATAGATAAGCAAGTGACTGAGAAAACGGAGCATTTAGTGACTAGGTTAACCATTATTCCTCCTACAAAGAACCATACTGGTGCACCAAGTGGGAAGGAGGCAACCACTTTACATCACTTTTTATCTCCTGGCACTGCACGGGGTGAATGTAGGCAGAGTTGATACTTGGCTTGGGAGCAGAGGCAGAGGAAGAAAAGAATTTAAATACCAGTTTATGCTCTCACTTGAAACTTTGCTCATGTTTAAACTCAGTTTAAAACCTGAGGAACTATACTGACTTCAGATCTGAAGCCTGTATTTAAGTTCAGGATGCATTACTCATCTCTGGAATTCAATATGAGCCTTCAAAGCAATTTGAAAGAAAAACATCTGAGCAATTTAAAGCATCAACTAAACCTTGTAGTTACTACTTTTCTTCAAGGATAGATTTTTGAGAAGAGAAAAACTGGATCGTAATACCTCGGACTAAAGTGTGATTTTTCTGGTAACTTCATAAACTCCTTAAATGCTTTAGATGTAGAACAACACACAGAGAAACCTCTGTTCCAACGTGCCCACTGTTCCCTAAAAAGGTGATTACAGTATGGCACTGTTAGACTTGCAAATACTTCTCATTACCACATCCAGTTTGTGTGTCAGAGCAAGATTTCACAGCACTACTGAAAACTTGCGATAAAGAGAAGGAAGAGGGGAGGGAAAGGCAAAGGGGGGCACAGGGGAAGCCCTCCCTGACTGTCTACTCTGCAAAGGATTTGAACTGCAGAAAAGAGGAACCATGTCAGCAAATGCCAAACCAATGCGATACCTGCCAAACCGCACCTTATCCTTCTCAATCAGCAAAAAAATTATCCGCTGCCTGATTTCTCTTACCTCACCAATAAAAGGCTAGGGTTTTTTGCCTTATTAGGACAGTCTCCATGCTGTAAAATTCTGGCTCTAATAAGTGGCTTTTACAATATGTGCTGCACATCAGCACAAAAAGAAAGCAACTAATAAAAATGAAACACAGGAGAAGAATAAAAGGGCTGAGTCCTAAATTAAAAGGGACAACATCAGCTTAGTTCAGGCTCCAAAATTTGATCATAGATTTTATGAAACAGAGAATTAAAATTGGAATGGAGAAATGTATGAAGGCTAACATTATACAGATATGTAATTATAAACTTGGCCCTGTAGCTACTTATACATGTAAGCATCCTTACTGAATTCAAGAAGACTTTACTACACTTAAGCGCTTACATGGCTCAAAACATAGATCAAATGTCAGTACATGAAAATAGTGCAAATAAAGAGTTTTTTTAATGTTTTCTTTAACAAAATAAAATGCAAAAGGAGTGAAAAGTTACAGTCAGGTCCCTATGCTTCAACTATTTCAACAATTAATGGAATTTAAATATATGGGTTTGGATTATCTAGTTTACTGAACCTACATTATATGTACATATATGCACATTTATGGACGGAAGAACACAGAGATCCTAAAACAATCACCAGATAATTTCCCTGGTTCTTTCGAACCTTCTTGTTTTATTCTGAATTGGGAACAGTGTAGATGGAGAGTCCTGGGACTGCAGGTTTGGCCAGAAAGGGAAACACAGGGGTACGAAGAAGCAAGATGAAATACTGCAACCCCCATCGCACACTGGTTGAACACCTATGCCAACAGTGTGCCTGTGGAGGAGCTATCAGGATTTAAGATCTGCACTAACAATGAATTTTCTAGTTTTGCTGAAGCAGAAGAAAAAACCCTTGTCAGAATGAAGTGATATGGAAAATGTTCAGGGCTGTTTTATTTTAATTCAGCCTGAAACAAGAAGGCAAATCCTTCATCTAAGTTTATTTCATTTAACTTTTTTTTTCTTTAAAATATAGTTCAATTTGTATCAAAAGATTCAAAAGAGAAAGGAATGTTTTATTCCAAAAAAATATTTCTTGTTTAGAAAGTGCCAAAGCAAAAAAAAAAAAAGAGGCATTTTTATTTTAAAAAGTATTTCCTCTTGTTTTCATTTATACAAAGCTAATCTCAGAAACCTGACATGAACTCCCAAACCAGTTCTGCTCCACCCCGAACTCTTCCAGCTCTTCTTGGTTTTGCTAAATTTACCTTTAATCAGAAACAATTCTCACAGCTCATTTCAGGCTTTTGGATTCACAGAGAGTAGTAACAGGTTGAGTCTGATATCTCTAACCACTGTCCTGGCTCGTACCAAAGTTGGATAGGGTGGAGAATTCAGCTCATGGTTTTCATAAGACACTCCAGAGTCACTTGCTCTTTTACAAAATCTTAGAAATTTGATTCTCACAGTCATGACTTCAGACTCAGGTGGATGCCCAGAACTGCACACAGATTAATCCAGCTTAGTGCTCCCAACACCCAATGCCTTGCTTATGCTGGAAAGGGAAAAGGGTCTTTCACTGGGGCAAGAGGGCTGCAAAATCTTAGAGATATATACTTGTATATATCTCTAATACAATAATAAGTATATATACTTATATACTTGTCCTTTCTCTGCCATAACATTTCTTCCACCAAGGATAATCTCCCTCAAAAATGGTTCAGCTCTTCCAGTAAATTTCTTCTGACTCGCTATGAGGAAAGTTCCTAAAGCTAGTAACAAAATCTTGAACTGGATACTCCGTCTTCAATAGCTACTGTTCTTCTTGATGTGTAAACCAGATACCAAAGCACATGTATTTCATCCAGGTGGTGAAAACTAATCCATCAAGAATGCTTCATATACATGGAGCACTGTTAATACAGTATTTAACATAAATATGTGGGTCCACCCACAGATAAGCATAGTTGCAATAGAAATGCTCACCATCCCAAGCATTTTGGATTTCACTCCTAGGTATCAGTCATTGAAGTGCAACTTGGATATAAACACTGCAGCTCACAAATGCACAGGACATTGTAAGAAAAATGCCTATTTCTTGGTCCATGGCACACTTGTCACTGGTGGGGAAGACCCACTTTCAGAATTGACTTGGATTCTTAGCTTTCAAAATGGAGAAAAGAAGGTTCACTACAAGCTAACATCTCTGTGCATCTGGTTTTTAGTTACATTATGTTCATCTTATTTTACCTCAGTAATGTAAAGAGGCTTTTACAAATTAAGGATTCAGGCCATTGCCCACTGGGGAACAGGAATGAAAAGTGTGGTCATCAGAGAAGACCAGAAAAATAAATGGCTTCCAGTGAAAATGAACAGCATGGATTTTTTTGAAGTAGAATTAAGCGGGTAACACAGTGCCACCAACACTCCTGTTTCTGTAGAGAAGCATCCTCTTCAACCCTTCTCTTCTCCTAACAAAACTAGTTTATTATCAATCTTGAACACCCAGTTAAGAAACAGAAAAGGAAACCTACAATATGAAGAAAAAGCTGCGAAAGAGTGAGCTTCCAACTGCCCAGGATCTGTGGAGTTCAAACAAAATATACAATTTGCTGGAAGAAAACATTCTACCTGTTGACAGAGATGACTTCTGCTTTCCCTAGAAACTTGCACAGTAAACATTTTAGTGTCCAGAAAAGTGAGTCAATTCAATCCCTGTACATTTATTAGGTAGTATTCATATTTTCAAGCCAACCAGAATGATTTCTTGACTACAGTTAGAGCTTCTGCTTTTAACTTCTAGTGTATCAAATGCTAACAGGATTATACCCAGTTATTAACAATTACAACATTTTCTACAAATACTACAAGTACACTGAGAGTGTAGAGACCATCTTTAAATGATGCAGCTGAAAAATCATACAAAGGGTCCATGAGAGGACATTTGCAAGAAGTTAAAAATCACATTGTACCTCATTCAAAACAGTGAAATAACAGCCTCTTCCTTTCCCCTGGAAAGTCTCCAGAGTGTTAACTCATAAGGATTTTAATACTCCTTTTCCACGGCAATCTCCTGAGAAGACATGAGCACTTGGAATGATTATAATATGCCTCAGCCTGGAAAGGGCAGAATTTCATCATGTATTTCACTGAGCAAGGCTTTGAAGAAGCCTTAGTGGGTAGTGCTAATGGTGTCTTCCCCACTTTTGGTCTGAGGTCATGGAGATGTTTGTTAAAAGGGAATAAATCTGTTTCCAAATTTTGGCCACACATTTGATTTCTCTTAAGAGTCCTCACCAAAGAGAGCTTTGCTTTTCTTCTCCAAATATGCTACCGTGAGTCTTGACAAAAGAAAACCCGTGACTGGTTGTTAAGCTGTGTCTTTTCTTGTTTAGAAGCTGCTACAGGACACAAATCCCACAAGATACAGGAAACCAACAGTATAGTAGCTAATCATGCTTCAAGAGAAAAAGACTGAATTGTTTTCACTCAGATATAATTTAACTGACTTTAGTGAACTCACTTCACGAAACATAATTGTGGGCGCTACAGCATACACAAGCTAGGTCATTCCTCCCAGCACTCACCCAATGCTTCAGAGATACACCAGATGTAAAAGTTGACATACAGCTGGTTCCCTCTCTCATGCAAAGGGGAGTGGAGGAGAATCTCTCTCTCAGCAAGGATATTCAGTGATTTCTAGTTTTTCTAAGCAAAACAGACCCTGACATCTAGCTAAACCAGCCCCAATGCAGAGCAGTGAAAGGGTCTGAAGGTTACTTCAGAGGCTTCAGCTGGGTCACTGCACTCAGGGCCAGCTCCCCACAGTAGGTATCAAGAGTCAAGGTTTCCACCAGTTATATCAGCACTCCAGTGCCCAAATCTCATTTATTCCACCCTTTCTCCTTCTTTGCTTTCCCCTCATGCTGATAGCAGAGAAATTGGTGCTCTGACACAGCTACTCCCTGTTCCAGTACAGCAGTATGGGAGGACTGACTACTGTGGCTTGTGGCTGTATCCACCATGAACCAACACAAAACAAACCCATTTGTCATGCTCTAAGTTAAATTATGATTGATTGCCCAATTTCTGAAATCATGATGAAGGATTTCAGATTCCTGGAAGGGACTTTGTGGAGGGGCTGAGTTGCAAGAATCTTTGAGCTCCCTCTCCGTCTAAGTGCACAGGATTTCATGCTGGAAACTCCAAAAAACAGGCACCCAGGTATCCCAGCTGCTTTTCAAAACCCCTCCAAAATTTTAAACAAAACCCTAATATAAATCACAGGATTTTAAAAACCCAGTAGTGTCCTCAACATACAAAGCCCTCAACATACAAAGCAGGCAAGCAAAACAGCAACACAGGACCCAACTAAAGCAGATAATTTCTTTGGCAATATTACACAGGCTAATTGATTTTCTTCTCTTGCTTCCCTCCCACATTCAGGGATGAATCTGCCATGAGGACTTTATTTACTCAGTGAATTAGGCAATCCGAATTACGCGAAAGCTTTCAAACAAACTGAAACTTCTGCAAACTTCCCATTAACAAAACTCCAATTAGCAACCAGTCCTTCCAACATATTCTTCTGCCGCTGAATAAAGCAATTTAAATTCTGCAATTCAGGTAAGAGAAATGCATAAATGCAAAGAGTTTTCCTTTAGACAATAGAGCACAATATAGAAAAGAGAGAAGCGAAAGAACCCGGTCTGCATCCAATGCTTATTCCCCAGTTCAACTAGCTTTCTAAGTTGTTACACTGCTCTGTTCCCCTTTCCCATCACCACTGTCCAGCACTTCCTACACAGCACCAAAAGCCTAAATCCATACAGATATCATAATAAATCGGCAACTCACTTGGAAAGGCTTGACAAGTTCTGCCTGCAGTATGATCTGCTGATCATGTCTGCAGCGTATGAATCAGTGCAAACTGCTGCCAGCTCCAGGGAGCAAATGGACGGATGATCAGGGCGTGGAATGAGATAATAAAAATGCCATTATCCTTTCAGGCATGTGAGACTCTTTCCACCCCACAGGTTAACCATTTGGTCGATCCTGTAGCTCCTGTAATGACACTCTCTATTTGCCTATTGTCAAGCTCATTATCTATTTTGTATCCTCCCCTCCCTTCGCCCCCCTCTGCTCTGTGATCATATGATTTTTTTTTTTTTTACTGTATTCTCTCTAATAGATCCTCTTTGCTCTGTCTGGGCCCCCAGTTACAGAAATTCCTGCAGATTTCTCAGCTGTTCAACTTGACCGACAAATCCTTGCTTCCCATTCAGCTTTCACAAGAAGCATTTCTGTTCAGCCAGCCTGAGCACCCAGCAGCCTGAGCTCTGCACACAGGTGCCTTCACAAGTATTTGCTTGTAGGAAAGTCACATTCCAGCCTGCCAAGATATGATGAGGAGAGAGGGCCCAAATATAAAACAATGGCCAAGGAAGCAGTCCTTCCTTTTGATCGTAAATAATTGCCTAAGCATTTTGTAGACAGTTGTATCCAGTCTAACTTGTGAAAGGTCAAGCTGGATCAGATAGCTCAAATGACTGGAGGGTGATTGCCAAACAGGAACAAATCCTTGGAGGTGGGAAGTAGCTGCAAGCCCAACTGCAGTAAAGGTAAGATCATCTTGTGTTTAGCAAAGGGATTAAAAACAGGGCTGGAGCGAAATCAAACCTAACAGACTCTCCTCAGTGTTCTTCCACCTAATCCAGTGAATGAGGCAGGAAATAGAAATGCAAACAAAGTGATTTAAATGGAGACACCACCAGTTACCATGATTTCACATGCTTGGCTCTCACACCCCTTTAAGCCCACATATGTGAGTAAACTGAAACAGCTTACTGTGCTGTCCTGCAGCCATTCCACCCCAGGCTCTGATCTGGTTAAACCTCATAAATTACAAGAGTGGGTGTGGACGGATTAGTACTCCAAAGGGAAATCTCTACTGCAAGCTCACCTTTCTGTGGGAAGAAGTATGTGGGTTCAGTAGGTGGCACTCTTACCTTGGAGTGAGCACCAAGGCAAGCCTCTCCGCACCAAGACATGGAGGATGATGGATGCCCAATGAGGCATCAACCTTGATAGTTTGTTGTTTTTTTTTTTCTCAGAGCCTGCAAGAAACTGCACTTTGCTTGGGGCGCTGACATTCATTTACCTTCTGCTCAAATCCTGCAGTCAATAACTATGATTTTTTCCTCCCAAAAACTCCATCTACTGTTTCAAAGAGAGAGTTTTTAGTGAAAAGGTAACAATTCTGTGCTTGATAGGTGGATGATTCCTGTGCAAAAATGTACAAGCTCGTGGTTTTCTGCACACTTGCAATACCCCAGAAGTTGGTATTTCTTCACATACACTTTCTGCAGACCCAGCCCCTTGTTCTAAAGTACATGTAAAAACCCCATTATTTAGCCTATAAAATACTCTGGAATTCTGGCCTGGAGTGAGGTAAGGCCAATAGTACTGATTGCAAAAGGACAAAAACACAAATTCCTTTTTTGTGATTGCAGAGAGACCTGCAAATGAGATGAGGGTGCAGCAGGCAGGCTATCTCTGTTTCTTTTACTCTGAACCCAAGGGAAAGAGGGCATATAAGGCAGTGTGAATGTGCAGAGTCCTTGAAAAATGCTGGTGAGAAAAGAGTCATATTTACTCTTCCTGGAAAAGGCAGTTCTACTGCAGGGGAATTACAGAAGCAGAATTCTTCCCCCAGCATTAGTTAAACAGAGATTGTATTGCCGTTCTGCCAAAAATATACATTTTAATCAGATGTCAGGCTTAAAAGTTGATGTTTATTAAACTATGAACTGGGTTCCAAGGCAGCTCTACAGATTTCTAATACAGCTTTGTATTTACTACTGTATCACAGAAACATTTTATTTTTTCCTGTTGAGTGAGTTCTACACTCTTTTCAATCCATCCTGGAATAGTTAGGTTCGCGATAAGTCGCGACCGCAACAAGTGCTCACAAACAAAACTGTTTCCACACAGAATACAAATAAAAGCAAATTGACTATCCTCTAAAACATTACACTCTACATCTTCAAATAATAATTTCAGAATTTCCAAAAATCTGCCCCTACTGTCATGCATATTCAGTCTCTAGATGGCAAAACTGACCTATGTGTTGGGTCATTAGGAACAGGGGAAGCTTCTTGCACTTGTAGTAGACCCCAGAACCATTTTTAAATGTTCCCCTTAGAATAGGACAGTCAGAAGAATCCCAATTTCTTTTTATTTGCTTTTCCAAATGTTTTGTATTATACAAGTCTGGAGAAGAACTTTGCTTGAGATGGAACACAATTATTCACATGGTTAGCTTATTTTGTATTTGGCGCAAGGCTTCTAACAAATTGCATCTTCTTGTCCATATATCTACAGCACTACTGAGAATAGGTGTCATTTACCCACTGATTGAGAAATAAGCAACGCTGGCCATGCAAGTCTATCCTCAACACATGTGCCACCTTTACCTGCAAATGAAGAACTAAAAATAAAGTGAGCAAATCCTACTTTCAAGCAGTATCAGTCTCTCTGCCATGTTAAACTGTAAGAGGTATGCTCGTCACCAACTGTTCAAAATGCTCTGCAGTTTGATGTCCCACATGTTAATTTGTAACTTGACAGTGTTAGTGTTCATATTTATTTTTTTCCATCCAGAAATTGCTACAACCATGACTTGTCCCACTTGCAAAGCTGCAAGGTCAAATGTGCAATTCTGGACTCAGGCATGTTAATCCACTGTGTACAGGCAACAAGCCTACTGCCAGCATACTGTTGAATTGGTGAGTGCCCAGGAGGCTTCACCTTCAGCTGTCCTTGGAGCTGTGCCCATCATTTAAGTCATGAGGCCCATTCAGCTGAGGAACATCACTATTTTAACAAAAGCTACAGGGACATTTTGTGATTCAGTTTGCAACACAAAGGAGAGCTCTGCCAAGGCCAAGGCGTGCAATGCCAAGCATTCATAGTCAGTTGGGTGTGGACCCAGCAGCTCCCTAAGTTTACAGCAACGCAGAACTGGTTCCCCTGAAAGAGGCTGACACAGCCAAGATCTTGCCATGCTTGCAAACCCTTTAAAAAGAAGTGGGAGGAAGATCTGAGTCAGTTGTAGATCCTTGCACTTAATAATCTCTTTGTTATTTAAAAGCCAAATGTTTGTTGTTTACTTTCTTCAGTAACTCAACTGAGAGGGATACTCTCTTGTACACTATGGCCCTGAGGTGAAGATCTTGCATATGGAGCAGAGAAAGTCTTCCCCTAATTTCAAAAATTCACATGGGCATCTAAAGCATGGAAAATTATGGAGGCAGGAGATGTATGTCTCAACCTGCTTTCCTTCTATGTTCTGATTCTTCAGAGGTTATTACTTGGCTCTAGGACATCAAAACCCCTAAGGAAGACAGTAGAAAGAGAAAAAACTTAAGTAAACAAACACTAACTAAACTAGGTCACCTGAGAGGTGTCATTCATGCCAATGAACTTAAGTCAGATGGCTCTCATAAAGTGCATCTGTTACAATAATGAAACAAACTACAAGACCTTTCCTAGCTTCTGAACATTAAAAACAGAAAAACGAGGAGGAGGAAGGAGACATGAGAGCTTTCCAAAAGGAAATTATTACTGGGAAGTTCCAACATCTATTCATACTAACAATAAGAATATCCAGAGGTCATCCGGAGAACCACTTAATACTTTGTTTGTTATTTTTACTTTAACCATTCCTGAATGTATAAGGCAGAGTTTTCAGTGACCTGACCACAATAGCCCGTGCATCCTTTTTCTTCTGGGATTATAGTGAATTTAGAACCTGACAGAATCACACACACCATTCAGACCATACCTTTCCATATGCAACCTATTCCTTTCTGTACCTGTTTGTCAACAGTGGATTTGCTGTGCTGCTCACTGTTCTCATCCTGTTATTCAAATATCTTCATGTTTCTTTAGCTCCTCAACTTTCCAAGTTGAGGTAGTTTTAAAATGGGCAGGCAAATAACTTAGAGAAACTTATCTGATTCATTTCAGAGACAGCAAGTAGCTCACCCTGCATTGCCTCTCCTCTGTGCCACTAGTCTGAAATAAGTAGGCAGACTTGTAGAGAACTTTGCAAAGCTACTGGCATTTTGCAAGAGAAACAGAACTTTGTTTTTTATGAAAATCCATTCTAATGACATTAACATCTGCTCCTTGTTTGAAGAATATTTTTAACTGTTCCCTCCCTGGGAAAGCGAAAGATGCCACAGTCTCTTTCATGTTCTCACGGAATAGACAAACTCTATTGATTTTTTTACAGTCTGTTCTGAAATGCCCCAATGCAGTTCACTGCAGGGAACTCAGTATATGCATCTCACAGGGCAAAAAGCCTCTGCATTCACCTTCCTATGAGATTTCTCTGTAGGACACTGGCGTGTGAGCAAGGACTTCATTTCACAAATGAACAACACTTGGCGTATTAAATCACACGCAGTAGGTGAAGTCTGGCAACCTGTACATAAGGTCTTGGAGTAAATCTCTTGAGTACTCATAAAAACAAGGCTATGTACTTCATCATCAAATAATGCTGAACTGTCTTTTACTATTTTCCAGTTCAGTTTTAAATATCTCGGGTAATGGAGATTCTGCCATTTGCCAGTGGTAAGGCTTCTGCACTCTTACAGGGCTCAGTGCTAAGAAGCCATCCTACAGCTAAGACTATCTATTCCTCCCCTTATTTTTTAACTGTAACCTATAGGTATATTCACCTGGATGCCCTTAAACAGCAGCACTGCCAAAAAATTTAACATGTTCTGTAAAACCTGTGAGGAATACTCACCCAGCCATGTAAGTGGTTATATATATTAAAATACATACTCAGATTGGAATATGTAGTTTGGGGTTTCGACATATGCATGTGCAAATTCATGGAGTCACACGCAAACAGAGTTTGCATGCTCACACAGACACATTATCTGTAGCTAATGCCTCAGCAGACGACAGAACTATTTACATAGACATGTTCCTCAGGATTGGGAGCACAGCCCTGTACATCAAAATGCACAAGCCTGAAGCCTGAAATTGCAAACACTTGCAATAATGTACTTCCAGATACTGAAGACCCATAATAGAGCCTATGCAGCACTCAATCCTACCTGATGCCTGCTTTGCTGGGACAGGTTGGTCTTGGACAGCACAGGCAGGAGTTTGGTCCTCTGCGGGGAAGAGAATTTCTCTGACTGTGCTCAGTCCTTGAGGTGTTAATATTATCCTGCTTCTCACATGGAAAATCTGCTGACTGCATGTATGGCAGTAAACAAAACAAACCCCAAGACAAGTGTGAAAATGATATTCCAAAGAGAACTTCCACTGTAAATTGAAACTTGATTTGAAAAACATATTTGCTGGTGTTTGCATTCTCTATCAGTTACTTACAGGGCAATGCACAATCCAGAAATAAAGCAGCATAATATTTCACGAGTGTGATAGACTGTTTCCACCGAAGCATAGCTTTTGTTTTATGTCATGTTTTCACTGCTTTCAAATAAACATCAAGATCCAAACAACAGTCTCCATACAACAGTCAGGATACAGCTACCTTCTGGTCATTTGAACAACTGAAATGGAGGAAACTATGTGAGGGAAGCATTCACGAAGGCTATCTTTACTTCCTCTCCCTATGCCCTAGCACTGTCACTAGTGAGGGACAGACTGTGGTCCCCTCCCGCTCCGAGCAGAAGCCCATTTCTCTCCAGCTGCCAGCAGCAGCAGCAAAGGCCACCACTTCCCCACTCACTTCCGCACCCATTCTTTTGTGCTTTATGCATTTCAGGGATGTATGTCGAGTTTCACAACAATGAAAAGAAATCTATTATTTTAGCTGGCAAATTTTAAAATTTGCTGCCTCTCATTTATACCCAAAGTGTAGCTTGCTTGGAGGAATAACTGCTACTAATAAATTTCAGCTTTATCAGTGCGAACGATAGTGCTCAATGTCCAGAAATCTGTTGTTGGACTTGTAGGACTTCTGCTTACAGCCATGTAGGATAATACTTGCAAAATCTGCAAAACAGAAGGCTGAATAAGCTGCCAATAATGTAGAAGCAAGCTCTCTCCGTCCTGACTGTTTCTGGCAATAGTTAATTTCAACAACACTTTCAACAACAGGTTTTATATACAATTATTTATGTTATTTTAAATATATTAACAATATATTAATATATTAATTTATTCACTTCAAACTTAGCCACAAAAGCCAGAAAGCGCCACAATATGGTAGGTATGATACAAACATAGAGAATAGATGCATCTCTAGCCAAAACAGGTTATACTTTTATTTTACTGCTTAGTGGGCATGGCTGGAAGCCTAGGCCAAAGCTCCTTAACAGACACTCCAGTAAACAACAATAAACTCATGAAGCGTGAAGCATGGAATCTGTTCACCCTTGTGTGCCATCACACAACAGTGAGAGCATCCACTGTCTTGCTTCAGTCTGAAGCCATGGTCCAAGTTCAGGCTTCAGGCTTGGTCCTTCTCTGCTGGAAGAGTTTACATAAATATGCGCACAGGCACACATGCACGCAGCTCTGGAAACAGAAGAACATTTCCTGCTGGGCCAATTTATGGAGATGTTCCTATACCAAAAGCTCCTATCTTATGATAGTCTGGATTTTACCAGCGAACAACATCCAAGACTCCGTCAGGATCTCAACTTCACAAACAACCCAATAAACTCAGCTAGCAAAAGCTATCCGAATTCCACCAAAGGCGGCAACTGTTCAACAGCTTATGCTACTTCAACAGCTCAGAAGTATTCAAAATGCAAACCTCGAGCAGGAACACTTAGGGCCTTTCTGATCCCTGAGCTTGGCTTAAAAATATGAAATTGAAGCATCAGACCAGGACCCTGCCTTGCGTGGGTTAGTGATGGCTTATGCCCCCGACTGGACCACTCATTTTTTAATGTCCAGTAATGGCCCTTAGGTATTTTGGATGAGGCTTTATTTCACTGGCTGCACAGGGATTACCGACTAACTGGATGCTCCCAGGAACTTTCAGAGAGCAAACAGTCTCAGTTTATTTAATAACTTTCAAAGTGAAACTAAAATCTTGTCCAAATCATGTCTCCTCTGATTTAATTAAAACGCACCACACATACTGCACTGCTCTGTTAATCATTAACAAAGTTAATTCAAGACAGAAGATGAGTCTTTTCTTTCCTTTAAAAGCCTCCAGTCAGTGGAAAACTTCAAAAAAAGTTCAAAAAAAAGACCAGTAAAGTATGATTTTTGTTAGAATGGTCAAGATGTCGGTATGTTTTTTCCCCTTTTCTGTATTTCTGATTCCTATAGGAATGCATGTTAAAAGAGAAGAGATTTTTTTTGTCTTGCCTGACAAAATACCTTTCCCAAATTTTCTAAATATTGCCTGGTATTTGCGTCAATATGACAGTCATTGGGTTTGACAGGAATCAGATTGCTAAACCCACACAAAAATGCTTTGGAAATTAGGGGCTAGTTATACATTCAATTTCATTCAAATCCACTTTAGCAAACTGGCAAGGAGTGGATCTGAACTGTCCCTGTTATCCCTTCATTTCTGTGGTTCACAACAGACGTTTCTTCAGCACATTTATCTTGATCCTAACTTTCAGACTCACAACTCATGCTGCCTGATAAATCTCCTTAGAACTCCCATCCCAAGCCATTTTCCCCTTCCAAGATGACCTAGCAATCCAGGATACCTATTCTCCCTGCGCATCAAGAGTTTCCAACTTCTTCTAGGAAGAAACCAAATAGGAAATTAAACTGCATTAGAAGTGTAACACTTTGTGAACTATGCAAGAAACAGGATATGGTCAACACCTATGTTTCCAACAGTTCTTTTTTGAAGGAGACAAAAAAAAAAAAAAGCCAAACCAAAATTTAAACGCAAAACCTTCCAGTCTCATCAGTACAGTTGTTATCTAATGGGATTTCCCTCTTGAAAGCAGCAAAAGGTCAAGGCTGAACACTTCCACAAGGTCTGTCATATCAGATCAGGACGGCACTCCGTCAAGGCCGGATTCTTGCCTCCAGCCATGGCTCACGCCTCATGTTTTAGAGGAAAGCAATGGGAAAAGAAAAAAGACAAACCACATTGCACCTGGTCCATTGAGCAAAGCTCTCCCTGCACAGCAAAATTCCTCTCTGGCCCCTGCAGGCAGGCAGCTGGGGCTCTGCCACATACAGGCATTGCTGTCTGCACTGCAGGGTCTTTTGGAAAAAAAAAAACCAACAATTTATTGCAGGCTAATACACATAAAAGGGTATCAAGGAGTTAAAATGAAAGTTAAAATGTTCAGTATTTGCATCACAGCATGCACATCAGGACATAATGATCCGGAGACTTAAATTACTCTAGTGCAATAAAAGACCCAATTATATTTTTTTCTCCGTTATTTCTCTGCATACCCAATATTTCTCTGCATATTTCTGCACTGAAGTACCTGAAATCTATTGTAATTTAGTAACAACGGCATGTGAACAACTCTTTAAGGCACTGCGTATCTAATTCCCAGCTTCTTCTGGAAAATGGCTCCTGGGTCATGCTTTATCAGGATAGGCCAGGTTTGAGCAAACTCTCAAGACTATGATTTCTTCCTGTCTACACTGTACACCCTCAAACACATGTTAAGGGCTTGTCTTGTCAGGAAAAGGCGAGTTCAATGCACTTGAGGCTCCAGACCTCATCACATGCTACCCAGATTCCCTGGGTGGAGACAAGTGCAAATATTGTTACAAACAACTGTCCCAGCTCAGCACCTCCTGAGCACAGCCCAGCATGGCCAGTAGCAGCCATCATGGGCAGGAAGCCTTGGACCACAAGCCTAAATGCTTTAGCATCTGAATCGTTATCCAGACAGGTAACAGCACGTGCGGAAAATGTCTCAGCTCTGATCCTCTGCTGAGCATGCTTGAGCCCCCAGGACCTATGCATAGCCTTGGGTTCCCCCTGTCAGCACAAAACCATGAGCTGCTCAGGAGGCAGACCCATGGGAAGGAAGAAGAAGGGCCGCTGCAAACCCTTACACTGTACATGGCTTGTTTTGTTATTTTTTAGGTCTGTTTCTGTTTTCATTTTTAAACATCTTACGCATGAAGGCATCCATGAAGAAAAGCATTTGTAAACAAATGTCTGTGCAGTGCTCTCCATTTGAAGACAGAATCTGTCTCAACTCTTCACCACTGTTCATGGACTTAGGAAAGTATCCCCATCAGCCCAGCAGCCAGTGACTAAGGGATGAAGCATCACCATGTGGGTGACAGGTGAGTCACATCTCTCCTTCAAAACCTACCCATCATCACAACACCCTAAAGATTTCTTAATGCTGGTTGGAGAGATGGATCATACAGTGAGTGTAACTTCAGAGACACCTGAGCAGGGATGGGGTGGCATGCATTCCCCACCTTTTCTTTTCTGTGGCCATAACACAGGAGTTTGCGTGAGGACTTTAACCATGTGCCTAGGTAAGCAACCAAGCAGTTTGTCAGCCAACTGGGTAACAGAGCAAAAAAAGCTTCAGATAAGTGTTCACCTGTGTTTAAGGGACATTGATAAATACAGAGTTATTTCCTTCCCACAATATTTAAAACGCCATTACTGGACCACTCTTACAAGGATCAACATCCCTGTATGATTCTCTTGGTTCTCCCATGTCACTGCACAGGGTTCTTTGGAACTCGATTTGCACACAAAAATATAGCCTCCCCAAACTTGCAGTAGCCAGTAAAGCATGCTTCAAGATGTTGAAGAAAGGGCCTGAACGTCAGCTGCTCTTTCACTAGGCAAAGAACAGGAAAATCCCCTTTGCCACTACTGAACATAAAAGAAGCCCTTATCAGCTCTCACCGTCTGGGATGGTCTTGCATCCTCTGCAACCTACCACTAACCAATAGTCTCCCTTTTCCATTCGATTTCTCATATTAAGATGGAAAGAATGTCCATAAGTGGCTTAAGACAAATGTAAATCTTTCCCTCAAAACAGCTGACAGTCTTGTCTTCAAGAAGCCTTAAGTAATGTAGCTATCAAAAGAGTCAGTAGCAGCCCAGCTTCCATAAAGAAATATTGACCACTGCCTACAAAGAAAAATAATTTTCATTTTCAAATGGCCAAACTCCCCTACAGATCTGCCAAAAACTGCAGCCTGAGCTCTAGAGCTGTGGCTATAGTTTCATAACAATGTTTTGCACCCTGAGAGAAGGCTTCAGAGCATCACGTTTTATGAATAAACTTCATGCGATGGGAAGGCTTCCAGGAATTCCTCCTCCATGGGCTCTTACAGGATTTAGAGGTTCTGGAGAGATTAATGCATATGCAGTATTACAACCTTCCTCCTAAAATAATTCCTTTGAACAGGAACTTACCCTTCCAATCTAAACAACTTATGTTCAGAAAGTGAGCATTTTCTGTCACTCCAAAGCGCAAGCAACTGGAGACAAACATGTTCTTAGAGAACCTTATTTGCACTTGGAGAGCTTCTAACAAACATTTCAAGGTTTTTATGGTAATAATTAGCAACATCTCACTAAAATGGCCACTTGAAGTTTTAATTCACTAAAACTCTTCAAAACTGTTTAAATCATGTTTCCAATAAACATTTCAGAAAAGTATGAAAGAGAAATCAGAAGCATTTTCAGAAACTTGGCAGAGTTTCCAACACTTCTAATACTTCAGAATTTTTTTTTTTTTTCAAAAAATGTTTGCAGTTTTTTTCATCAGCTTTGATTCATTCACACTGAAACTGCTGTGAAATTCTGAACTTAAAACAAAAGGAGGACTTTAGGATTTGGCCCCATACAAAGTAGAAAAATCCCATCAACTCCAAATGCCAAGATAGAGCCTAAAAACAGAATGGAAGCGTTGAACTGAATTTGTCGCAGTCTGCCAACAAGTAAGCTAACTATTGATCAAATGTTCTGTGATAAAACTTGGCTCTTTTTAATGGTGAAGCTCTCGAAAAGACCATTTCAGGTTCTGATAAGTCAGATGCTATATCGTTGAGGGCTTCTAAAGCCTCCAAAGAGCTCTGAAATCAATCAAGGATCTTTGGTCTTTCTCAAGGGGAAAGAGTGTTTAGAAAGGGGAAAGAGAGCCAAGATGCATACTTCTGATATGCTCATTAAAACTGCCAAGGATGCTGATACTTGTGCAATGTACACTATGTGATTAAAGCCAAACAGATCTTGGGTGGGTGCTTAATTTGTTCACATCTAGCATTGTGACAGCACAGGATTCATAACAGACAAACAGGCTTCTTCCTCACAACCATGATGAGTGGACTGTCCAACTGTGGTAGCTATTCGAATGTGATGCTGCCCATAGGACATCCTGCTCCCTTCCTTCTTCCCCGCAGGTCCCAGCCACCTGTTCTCATGTACAAGGAGGACCTAGCAGTGTTGTGTGCTGCCCATGGGGAAGGAAAATAGCACCCTGGCCCCGCAAGTGGGAGCTTGGGTGACTATGCAGCTAAGGCAGATGAGGAGTACACAACTGGAAGAAACACTTCTAGTTATATGGGCTTCACTGTGGCTCCACAGGCCTTAAGCAAGCCCCAGTGGACATGGTACCCCTTGACAACAGGGAAGGGACCAACAGCAGGTCTTGCTGCTCCAAATACCACAATGGACAAAGACTCCTTCTGCATCACTTAATGGGATTTAAATGAACACCTGCAACACTTGTGATTTTATACAAAAACATCTGGCTTAGACCAGTTCTGAAACCAAATAATAGTAGATAGTAGACATTTTGGGAGTGTTAGAACCTGTAGAGAAAATAAACAATCTTAGTGTGATCCTTAACTGGTATTTTATTCCTTTCAGTATTATTTAAACATACATTCCTCTTAAATGCAATTCCTTTCCAAAACCTAACTTCATCCGCACCCTTCTATTTGAATCCCAAACATATTTTTTAAAAGCGTACTTCTGGAAAACCAAAAGCTAGACAATATACATCTCAAATAACCCAATCAAATTAGGGGATGTTTTCTTTCTCTGTTCTTCCTTAGGAAGAAAAATATGAATAATAATAATCCCCAGACAGGAGAATATTTTTATATTTACATTTTTATAATTCACAAAATCAAAATAAGGACACTTTTGAAAACATTATAACCTTTTTTGTTATTTTTTCCTCTAAAATCTTTCCACAAAAAACTCTCATGTATGATAAGACATGATACGCAAAATTTCAGGGGATAAAAAATTATTTGGAGAAAGTCAAGGAAATTGATTTAGCTGGGAAGATAAGCCTGATCCTTAATGGTGACCTGGCTACTCCTGATGCACATGACAAGGCTTAAGAGGTTAAATGTGGTTCTGAGAGTAGTACTGTTCATTTTTGTTTTTAGAAACTCTAGATTTAATTGAAACAAGAGATAAAGAAAATGATCCTTTGATGAACGATGAACAGGGTCTGGCTTTAGGCATTTTCTTATCAAGATAGCCGTGTTTGGAACCCACCCACCAACATACCAGAAACCACGGTTGGCAAATGCTACATCCAAAGGCATTTCCTGCATTCTGACTTTCTATCTGAGGGCCAGAGGCTTCATGATCCTTCCTTAAAAGCACAGTTAAAGGAGTGGGTGTTCAGAGCCTTGCCCGATCTTGCATGTTCTATGTAAAGACCAGGTGGCATCCCAGCCAATATGTTCACCATCAAACAAGCAGTGGTGTCTTTTGTTATTCTCAGGAGTTCCCTACTTCAGTGAAGAGAGGGCCAAAGGGCTACTTTTGCTATCCCATCACCTTTCAAGCTACAGCATATAACCTACACCTGCTAAATTAAGTAGTAATTATTGTGGTCCCCATCTCTGTGATGTGCCAAAATCTCACAATGAAAGGGAGGGCAAACATTATTTTAAAAGTAAACAGCAGCTGAAGGGCCTAGAGAGAGCATTGTGGTTTACTCCAACCTACAGCATGCTTTACCTACACCACTTCCAACAAGTTACTTCCAGCTTTCTCTCCTGTTATCTTTAATATGTAATAGGATAATTGCTTATATTAAATTCTCCAAAGGCACTTACCTCACTTAGAAGCGAAACTCCATTTCTAAAGTAGGAGCTAGAACCTTATAAAAAGGTTTTCTGTCCAAAAATTTCTACAGGCAAAAATTCTGAAAGTTATGAAAAAGTATTCAGTCTCTGTTCAAGCAAACGATCAAAGCAAGCACAGGCTAGCAATTTTGAGCCTACTAGTACTGAATAAAGAAGAGTATCTTTCATCTAGAGGGGAAACTCACTGAGCTCAAGTGCAATTTGCATGTGCAGCTATCAAACAGATCAGAAATAATTCTACAGTGTGGCTGGGTAGAGATATAACAAGCTCTTTTCATGTACGTATACACGATCCATGCTTGTAACAGTAGCCTCTGCATATACAATCTGTATTATTTTGTATCAACCTGCCATATGTTATTTTACATGCCTGTCTACAAAAATCAAACGCAAACCTAAGGAGAAAAACCTGTTATGGGAAGAATATCCCTTCAACATGCCAAAATCATACTGCCAGAACATCCTTTATTCTGCAGTCTTGGCCCTGTGCGTAACAGTCTTGCTGCCTCATGAACCCAGATGTATGCAACATGATGTACTGGAAGAATCAGTAAATAAGGGAAAGTCACAGCTGCAGATATAGTTTCTCTGTCCATTGTCTTTCTGTGGCAGTGTCCTTTAGGGCAGTTCTTTCACAGAAGTTACCTCAAAGCAACAGCTTTTTTCCTGTAGACTTTAAGACAACACTGGGATCAGAAAGTAACGCACTCTAAACAGTGGCAGAGATCTTGAAACCAAATGGAGAAAGTCTACCAAATTCTTTAATTATATGATTAAACTTCTGATAAGGAAACTAGGAACTCCACACGTAAAAAAAACGTGGTTTGTTCCCATCCTTTGAATGCATCTAAACCTCAAGATCTTGGCTGAATATGGTCACAGCCAAGCAGAGGACTCTCAGCAAACTGCCTGCACTGGATAGGTCCCTTAGTCATTACTTAAGTGTCCTTAGTTGTGGGATTTGTGCCACTGAAGCAGGATTAAAGGAGACAAGACCAAGATCTAAACATTAAGCATGATCTTTGCTACCTTAGGTTAAGAGTCACTCTCTGCTTATTCATAAGAGGTTTGACATCATATACATTCAGAATAGGTCCGTTGTTTAAAATGAGGTTAAACATTTCATTTCTCTATAATCTTCTTTACTGTTCTCCATGGAGGTCACTTGTAAATACAGGTTGGAAAAGTGAAACTGCTTGAGTAAATCAAAACAAATTACCAGCTATGCCCTTCCATATGGTATGGCTCTTCCCTGAAAGGTAATCTGGATAATGACATTTCTGCTCCATTTCTCCACAAAGCCATGATAATCAGTCAGATGCCATGCCATATTTCTACACACGTGCACTACTGTATCTGACAACAGCCCCCTTCAAGAACAACACACCTATTGCAGGTAACTAGAAAACAACTGACACATCTCACAACTTGGCACACAATATTTGTTTGGACTATTTACCAGCCAAATAAATTCATTGCAATAAAAGGTTCTGATACCTACACACACACATATTTTGTCCCAATCAGTCCCAGCGCTTATATTTAGAGTCCGCTACCCACTTTGCTGACTCAGAATAAGACCTAAGAATAGCAATTGAGTTTCTCCAGCTCTTTGCATTCATAGCAGGAAGAGCAATGCTGCCAACTGCAGCAAAAGAAAGCAGAAGGATGGTCTCATCACCCACAAATATGCACATCAGTTTGAACGCCACCACCAATGGTATGGTTGAGAGTACTCCCAGGTGAATCAAGTTCTTCTGTTTCGGGTCATAGATTTTATCACTTTGCCAACATCTAGCCTGAAAGAGCACACAAAGGATTTTTTAGTTCTGTAACTTCCCTTTATTCCATCAAATGCAGCAATATCTCCTGGTTTGTTTTAAGAAGTTATTGATGCAGAGCAACGGTGAAGAAAGTTACTTCAGTTTGGTCTATATTCCATACCCAGTAGTGCCAAATCACCTTGCAGTAATCAGGTGCCCCAGCTCTTGTCTATGGGTCTATTTTAGCCTCAGTTTAGACCAGCTGTGTTCCTCTATCCAGGAAACCAGATCCAGTCCACAGGCCCAGTACGTGTGATTGCTACCTCCAAATGGTATTCTTAGAAACAAACATCACCTGGTGTCTCTATACTCTCTGAAGCTGGATGACAAATGTACCCAGAGTAAATATTCTGAGAAGTGTACCCAAACCTAGGATCTCAAATAGCTGGTTGTGTTTATTTGCTTTCTTGTATCTGCAGCAGAAAATCATCCCTCCTTTTGCTGCTCGGACTCCTTTTTTGTCTAAAGTACTAGCCAGACAAACAGAACCGATTATGATGGATAGGTAGATATTGTTCCACCATTGGTTTTTGCCCCCATCTGTCCTATACTGATCTTGGCTCCAGCCATAGTATAGCATGAAAAAAAGATAGGAAGCGAGAGTTAAACAAAGATTCTTTAAATGCTAGCAAAACATTTAGATTCAGACTCTTGTTCATACCCTTTAAAGCCACTATTTTAAAAAACATTTATGTAGCAGAGGCATTTCTCCTACACATAAAAACTCTTGAAAAACAGGAAAAGGAAATTAATGCTTCCTTCAAAATTAACCACTGTTGGCAGTCTTGAGTCTGTTACTGTGATAGGCTCCTGTACCTTTACCTTTGCCCATATTTACAAGATCCTGCACTTAATTTTGAAGTTCAGCTACCCAGAAGCTTTCAAGGGAGAATAAAACCAAACACTTTTACTAATGTCAAACACATTTAGAAAATAATTTTGTAATTTCCATCAAATTACATGGATTATAAACAAATGTAGTCACCAAGATCGTATTTTAAGAATTTAACCCAGATTTTTAAGACATTTACAATGTCTCACCAATGCACTAGGGTGGCATAGCCAGGTAGTCTTTCAGCACAGACCAGTGGCAAAATTTCTTTTGTCCTGGCAGTGTTTCTATTCTTTAGCAATTTCCATGTACTTGCTGTTTTGTGGGCAAGATGTTCCACTCCTTACACCTCTTTAAGCACAATTGTGCAGTGCTGGAAATGGAGTGCCCTCCATACTTTAATGAGTGGAATTAAATAGTGCCTTGACCAAACCAGACTGAACAGACTAAAACTTAACTACAGTCTTGGGCAGATTTCCTACAGAAATGCAAGGGAACACTTCAAAACCATTCAGGCCCCAACACAGCAAAGCTCTACAAAACTTCCCTGAACTCTGCTGACAGCAATGACTGTGCACATGTCCAAGTGTTGTAGCCCACATAGATGGATTAGAAGCCACCACATAAATTTTGAAGGCACGCTTACCCAGGGAAATGTGGTAACGATATTGACATTTCATGACATACTGCAATCCAAAGATGCACACATCTACTTCTGCTATTAAAGCACTGGTATTTTAACAAGAGTAAAAAGCTCCATCTGGATTAGCAACAGCACTGGAATACTTCTAACAGACTTCTAGACTATGCTGAAGGAACCGCTGCCATATTGGCAGTGGGAACACAAAGGATTGCAGGGATAACCACACAAGCTATTACAGCTCCTCCTAGAGAGATAACACTGGCCAAGCAAAGGAATTTTCCTTCCCCTTCCCCATATGGACTGAGCAAGAAGAATATCTGTAGCACAAATTCTTACCCCAAAAGTGTTATATCAACCATTACCAGCCCTAATTGATCTTGAACACTCTAAACAAAAAGTTTGATCAAGCAGTAGCTATATTTTGTGAGCTTCTGTGTGTCTGATGAAGTCACCTTTAGGAAGGAGCTATGCGAGACTGACCTTGACAAAGATTAAGCCAAATTCAGTCTTTATGCAGATTCACTGATGGCAGTGTTCCCAGGCAATCACATCCTGAATAAAGTAGCAAGTGTGTGGATGTGGCTCTTTATTTACTATGTACGTTTCAATAGTGACAATTTAGTTGTATTTTCATGTCTAGAGGACCGTGTCTCACTTAAATAGGAGTTACCTTTAGCAACATGCTCTTCTTTCAGTGAGGCTGCACCAAACTTGTGGTCCTGAAATTCTCTGAAAATAGTCATGTATGGCCTCACAGCTTTCAAAGACAAAATACAATCCCAGTCACCTTGGATAGAGAACAAAGGATATCAGATAAAAAAAAATATGAAGAAAATGTCATGAGTTTTACAGCTGGTCATCTTTCCCTTAGACTGCCATTCCTCCACCTACAGTGAGGCTACCAAATGCACATTCAAGCTTTCCCTCTGACATGGATAGTTCCTGGGAAGATGATTGTGAACTAGAGAAGGAGAACTGTGGTGCTGTGAAGACAGCAGGGAGGAAATTGAGGGAATACAAAAATGAAAGCACAAAACATCTCTGAGCAGACCTTATATCCATATAGACAGACTTTTTTTTATGCCACTTATCCAAAGCCTCTTAAAAATATGTGTAGAACAGCAATATCAAACAAATTCTGCAGTTACAATGTTGGCCCTTATGCTCTGAGAGAACAGCCCAAATGCCTTTTACTTCTACCTCACAGCTAAAAAATTTAAGATATAAAACAGCTCAATGCAATGGGCCTAAAAATGGCGTCATCTTTCATGGATCAAGTCTCATGAATTACGTGTGCAGTAGCAAAATCCACACAAAAAAACCTTCTGGGGCATTTTCATTTCCATGAGCGCAGTCCTACTAAGTGAAACAGATTCTGTTATGATTACTGTGATCTTGAATATTATGTAACTGCAGTCTGGGAGAAATTTTATTATAAAAAAAAACTTCATGTAAAAAAAAATTAAGCTACTAATGTTCATGACAGATGGAGAAATTTGATCCAGTCACATTCTAGACAACAGAGAACGGAGAAAAATACTAAGACTAAATAAAGCCACAGTTTCATCAGATAAGAAAGACAAGGTAACTGCGAAAGAAATCATTTGACTAAATCCCATAAAACGAGAATGTGGGAAACATAGTCATCTCCAGCCAGGTCTTAGTGGACACATTACACCTGGCTTCCTTGCAAGCTAATTCAGCAAAGTGGCCTCTCAGTCAAGGCTATGGCACATACAGAAAACTTTTATTCATGACACACCTTGCCATTTTTGGTTTTAGAGTCAAGATGTCAAAAACGTGGCTGCGATCCACTACCTTTCTTCTTGCTGACCTCCAATCGTTTCTGGCCTCCTTGCTGAAATAGCAAGGCCAGTACTGACCCTGGGGTAAGGCATGAAACAGTATTCTTCATCCAGCTGGTTGCTGCTGTTCCTCCTGGGTTTTGTCCTGCCAGGGTAGCTGAGGTTATTGCACACTCCTTATTGTACTTCCCAGGGCACTTCTCCATATAGATCATTGATGGTTTTCAGCAAAGACCTTCCAAAAAAGCTGCCTGGGGTAGGTCATCAGCTGCCTCTGGGCAGAAGACCCCAGCCCTTTTGCCTGGCTACCTGATGTATATGACAGCTTCTCCAGCAAGGCATACCTAAGAACTCTCAGTCACCAAGCAGCAAGCATGTTTCCCTAACATTTACATAATATTGAATGTCAAATATTCTGCTTCATAGTAACGTTTAATAGCCTATGATCTTCACATAAACAAGATTACAGATGGGAAATTAAGACCTGATCTGTGTGAACACTACATTGCTCACTCAGTGGGTCAAATCAAGATGCAGTCTGCACCAAAAAGGGTTTGCATGAGTTCTCCGGTCTTCCCAATTTCTTCTCTCTTATCATTAGCACAGTGAGGGGGCTGTGTGGTGCCAGACCTTGCCTCAGAGAGCGCTTCAAAACTGCAGGGTGTGTATACACATCTATCTGCATATTTATGTGGCATACACAAATATAATAGCCAAATTAACAGGCAAAAGCAAAAAACACAATTCCCATTAAGTCAACAGCAGTGTTTTACAAACAGGTTTGGTGGATTACGGGCCATGAATCCTATCCTTATCAACTCTGCAGAGAAAGCAAGGCCTGAAATATCCATCTTTCACTTCCAAAAACACCATCCCCTCTCATAGGAGCCAAAAGGATGCTCTGCTCTGGGGCTGCTGATAGTGGCAGGGGACTTGGGTGACATTTTCAAGAATACACACACAGTCGCTTCTGTGGAATCCAATTGGACACCAACAGAGATTTCAAAGACAATATCTCATAAGGTATTGAAATACCTTTTAAAATCTGAGTCTCCAGACAGGACGTATCTTGCCTAATTTTAGCTGTCAAATAATTAGCTCAAACTTCATACTGATTATCTAGGCTTCCCGTGTTTAGAAGATACCTAATTCCCACTAACTGTGAGGCTTTGCATGTGTCAGTCTGTTTAAGATTAAAAGTAATCTTTTTTTCTTAAAGACAGAAAAAGGCCTGACTAGATTGCACAACTGTTCATGGGATACTGTGAACTTCTCTCAAAGGCTGCACTTTAAATTGTGTCAGCTTATACCTGCTTTGAATCTAGCCCCACAATCTATACAGCACTCTCTCTCAATTTTATACTATATTTGACAAATTTGTAGATTGCAATTATTTATTGACTTGTGTGAGAACAGGCTTTGCTGGGGACCATATTTTTAAGCTGCAATTACGGTTCAGCATAATACTTTTTTTTTCTGTGTCCAGCATTAACTTGAGTATTGGTACAAGTAGCAACTCTCACAAACTTGCCAAAAAAAGTGGAATACTTTCTGTGGGAGTATAAAATAAGATTGGCCACTGTTATTCCAACAAGCGCATTAGTTTCATGTGCAAGAGAAATAAAGTGCTCATTCATTACCCAATTTGTGGTGACAGCCTAGTGAGATACCTTGTTTACATTCTGATAGCCCCGTGAAATGAACTGAATTCCCATAAAGTCGCAAAAGGCCAAAGTTAGCATTTTCCTTAAAAAAAAAATAAAATAATAAACTCAAGTCTGCCTCTGGAGCAGATTGGCTGTAACCTTGAACCTTAAAGGAAATGAGATGGAGAAAGAAAGAGCGAGGCACACATCACGAGAGGGGGTGGGGAAAAGCTAATGGCACTGAGAATGGAAAATGTGGGCATTAAAAGAATTTCCTATTCTAAACAATGTGCAAAGTTAAAAATACCTTCTCTTGAGATTATCCTCAGCATAAATACTCACGACAGCTATTTATAGATGTCTGGTAGCCTATGACAAAGATTTTTATTCCAACAAAGGAGCTGTATATAAATGTAGGACCTGTTTAAAGAACTATTAAAATGGAAAATTAACCACTCTTGCGTCAGCAAGCCAGATTGGTACCTGTTTCCAATGTAGTCTAAACAGGGCTTTCCTGGATGCTGAAAATTGAACATTAATTACTAAAGGGGGCTGAGCTGAAATAAGGAGAGTGCAAATTGCTCCACATCTCTGTGGGTGCCCAGAGGGTTCCCACACAAGCAAGATACCAAGTCTAGAATTGCCTGGGAGAACCCAGGGAGGGACCATGCTAGGGCCCCACCTGAGCCAGGCACTTCAGATATGATCCTGCGCCACTGGGAAACCACCCAGGGCAGAGTCCTGTGGCATGGTTTGCCAGAAATTTGTCTCGTGGGAGCTGCTTTAAAAATGTATATTTTCCTGGTCTGCTCTTCCACTTGTCACTCGTGTTGGTCTTTGCAGGTAGGGGCTGAGAAATATATACTACATGTTTAATTTAGAGGAAAACAGAACCCAAAGCGCTACACATCTTCAGAAAGGTGAATATGGCCATGTAAAAGCAGTCGCTGGCCCACATCAAGGAATTTGAACCCAGTCCTGGGAGTCCTGAGTGTTTTTGTCTTTCAAAACAGGATGGGAACAGAGAGAAGGGAAGGATAGGGATCACATGTATTGCTTGAAAGAAAGAGGAGCCTGGTCTCTCTCAGTACTTGCCAACACACGTTGTTACGGTTTTGGTTGCCTTCAGCATCAAACCAGGCCAAAAAAAAAAAAAAAAAAGTAATTTGTTTGTGAATATGTGAACGTACTTTTGAAATCCATGGGAGGCTTTGCTGAGGTACCTCGTGATATCAGATTGCAGGTACTGCTGGTATGGTTTTTTTAGGGCATGGTACACCTTTGGGAAAGGGGTATGTACCCATACCACCTGTACATGATAAAGTGCATGTGTCCCATTAGATAGGTCTAACAGGGCGACCAACAGCCCACTAACTACCCCCCAAAAATCTACCCTTTCTATCTCCTGGTCTCACATAAGCAGTTGCATTTTGGTGTGCAAAGGTTGGTGAAAGACCCTGCTTTGTTCCTTTTCAGATCTCCCTATGAAGCTGTAGTGGGTCTGGCTGAGCTGGTTTTCCACACAGCAGCAGTGTTTTGTGCTGGGAGCTAGAAGGGTACTGATAACACACCCGTGTTGTGACTACTGCTGAGCAAGGATCCCAACATTCACCCCTCCAGTGGGATGGGGTGGGCAAGATCTTGGGAGGGGACACAACCAGGACAGCTGACCCAAACTGACCAAAGGGATATTCCATACCATATGACGTCAGCTCAGCTATAAAGCTAGGGAGAAGGAGGAGGAGGGGGGGGCCGTGCCGTTGTCCTCCAGAGCAACTGCTACGCGTCTTGGAGCCCTGCTTCCCAGGGAGTGGCCAAACATCGCCTGCTGATGGGAAGTAGAGAATAAAACTTTGTTTGCTTTGCTTCCGCGTGTGGATTTGCTTGGCTTTGCTTCTATTATTATTATTAAACTGCTTTTTGTTTTCTCATCTTATATTCCTCCCCTTTCTTTTTGCTCTGCTGAGGAGGGAGAGGGGAAGGAAAGTGGGGGTGACAGAGTGGCTTGGTGGGCATCTGGCGCTCAGCCAAGGTTAACCCACCACAGAAGCTTGTCTTTCAGTGCAGTCACTGTGCCTGGGTCACATTTGCTAATGACTCCACAGTTAATTAGCTGAGTTGTGACCACAGTTGGGTTATCTTTAATTGCCTGACTGTATGTTCTGCCACTTCTCTGTCAATAAGCTGTGCCCACCCTGTGTTAATTAAGACTGCAAGGATTTTGAAGCAAGGCCTTTCTCTTCACTGGATATGTGTAAGGGACTTTGCGGAAAAGTTCTGATCATAAAGCTCAACTAATGTATATTTTTCAGCTCAGTTTCATTTTGGCTTCAGTTTGGCTCCTTCAATTCATCTTAAGATTTGAATTAAAAAGACTTCTTAAAGTAATAATTTAGACTGAGTTGCAGTTCAAGAAAAGAATAACAGCTTAAACTAGTTTTGAGTTTGCATTCAGTTTAAATCTTTGGTGCTGGTTCCCAATTCATGACTCTAGATAGTACTGAAACACCACTGATTTGAAGTTAAGTACACCTAGCAGTGAAAGAGGAGTTGCTAAGCACGATTTAGCTAACGCAGAGGAGAGAAGCCAAGCATCAAAGCAAATCACATCGCAGCAGCACATATTTTACAGCGATCACAACAACCCCTGTGCCCTCCACCAGAAACAGAGCATTTTGCCATGCTCCCCAGCCCTGTCAGGACACACGGTTCACAGCTCCATACTGGGATGCAAAACCTCTACTCTTATTTCATGATGGAACAATTTACCACTTCAGAGAGTGCTGTCCATCTGGAGAAAACCAGAGCTGCTCATTGTCGCCTTGCAGGAAATGTAGAGCTTTCCCTCCTCCCCAATTTCATTTGTAAATATTGTTTGGGATAAACTTTCCCATTTTTCATCACTCTTCTAGCTCCCTGTCACTGAAAGCTTCTACCAATGCAGATTTTCATGAAAAACAAGCATAGAAGCATTTCATCCATTTTTTGTAAAGATGAAATCGATAAGAATTTTGCCCACGGAAGGAATAACAAACAGAAGCCTTTGACTGCCTTTATGATAAAATTCTCTTCACTTGCGTGCAACACTCTGTGGAAGCAGAGGAAAGTTAGTGCAGCAAAATAAGCCATTTTGAGACATGGAATTTTAATGGTAGTTTAATCTATTACACACAGTTTAGCGACGTAATGAGGAGCCTATAAACCACACAAGTACTACAGACTGACATCCACATTTCAGTCATAGTATATGGTTTTAGACACAGCAACAACCATAGCTGGATAGTACAGTACATTCTGTTCTACCAATGGCAACTCAACAGCATCATCTACATCTGACTCTCATTCTTTCTGGTATCCAGTATTATGGCTTTTGGAACAGGATAGCAACTATTAAGGCACCCCCTCTACAATTCTGTGGTCAGAAGCTCACTACTCCTAGCATATTTAATTGATAAATAATGGGGAGTGGGGCTAGGGAGGAGAAAGTCTAGCAAATGGAGTTTAGTTACATAAGCAACGGGGGTTTTTTTCCCAAAAAGTCTTAATTTATTATCTGTTCACAATGTTCACTAAATGTACAGGCTCAACTGTCACATTCCCTTCCTCTGTGTAAACAAAGTTGCAGGCAGTTTTGTGTCTTTTGAGACTCATATTGCTCTTTATTAAAGGATGGAGTTGCATTTGCCCTAGTTTATGAGATGCCCAAAATACAGCTTGCAAGAGAACTGCAGAGCAGGCTGTTCTGTAAGAAAGCTCACAGCTGTTCTCTGCCTTAGAGAGATGATGCGGTCCTGTGGCTGAGACATGGCTTCAATTCCCAGGTCTGCCACTAAGTGATTAAAGATGGAGCTTGAGGTAAAATGTGTTATGACAGCCTAAACCCATGATGACAAAGGCATATTTACAAGAAACAGGGATGTGGTTCTGGTTTAAGAAAAAAAAAAAAGAGGAAGACAAAAATACATAAAAAATAATCTGATATGGCCATAGCTGCTATCCCAGATGGTGAATCCAGTTCACAAATGGCAGAAAAGTACCTTCAGTCAGAGGGTCTGGTATCACTCATGCCCTATTTTCTGATTGCTTTCCCAAAAAATCAGCATCATGTTTGTTAGTTTTGGACAGAACAAGTCTCCAGATGTCTTCCACGTTCTTCTCTCACACAGACACTCAGCAACATATTTAAGTGCCCTATCCACTGACCATTCAAGATGTGAATCTGAAGTTTGTGCAGGCATTTGAAAGACACTTCAGTCTACCCTTAAACCAAAGCTGTACCAGGTGAAATCCCATAAAATCCAGCGGAAAAAGGTTATAAGGAGATGCTGTTACTCCAGCTTCTGGAAGTGTTGATTGAATTAAGAACAGAGCTGCTCTGCAAAAACACTATAGGCTATGCAAATCAGCTCGTGTTATCTCAATGCCAGCCACCCAACAGGTAACAAGTCCAGTATTATTAAGCCTTAAACCTAATCATCAGCACATGCACTGCAATATCTCCTCCATATCAACATCCAAGAATCAAGAGAAAGTGAGTAGCAGAGACAAAGTCTCCACATCCGATCTTCCGTGCAATAAAATATGCATAGAGTTCTTATTAAATGTAATCAACAGAGGTGGGCCAACTTCTAATCTAAAGACCTTAAAACTCATGGAGGAGGATTCCTGAAGCCTATTACCAAAGCTGCTTTTCATGGCTTCTCCTTCTAAAAATGGTCTATACCAAAATGGTGATAAAAACTGTGAGCCTGGGTGATTTCTACACGATTCTCCAAATTCTGCAGCTTGGAGAAGATCTAATAAACAAATAGATGAGCAAAAATGATTTATACATCTCCTCTGATAGCTTTTTGTCTGTGCCACTGAGTCAGTCTTCACTCCCTGCTAGCACTACCACATTACAAGGATGATGCAGGGATACATTCAGTAAACAATTGACAAGATCTTGGACACTCTGGGTATGGAGATGTACAAAGCAGCTTATAATATGAGAGGCACTACAGTGCTAAAGGAAGGAGTGAAAACAGTTAAAAAGGCATTACTATTTCCAACAGAAGGAATCACTTTCCTCTAACTTTCAAGCAGTCTCCTCTGGCCGAATTTCTCTCTATTCATGCTATTATGCTTTCATCCTTCCTTCATCTAATTAAGTACTTAAGTTTTAAAGTATCTGAATTCAAACTAGCAAAGAGATTATCCTATTTTAAAAGTCTTCATTTTAAACCCCTTCTGTAACTCTGTTTATCCTGCCCTGCAGAAGAACAACTTGAAGGCACTATAGCGGTGGGCCATGAACCTGCAACCTATCCCCCGTCAAAGCCGACAGTTCACATGATAATAGCTTACATTTACAGAAGTGACTTTCATATCAGAAGTGTTTTACAAACTATAGAGACATATACCTCTAGCAAAATGCACTTACTGCTTGAGTAAAAGGTGGCAGCCTAGAAAATAGTGCACTCCAGTGGGACAAGGAGACATTTTAGCTAAGAACACTCGATGTTGCCCATAAAAATGGCACATTCCTTACCTCAAAGCAGTGAAGAGTTCAACATTTACCATATGTAATCCAAATAAAGACAACATTCAGAATATTTTTATTAAAAACAATTGTCTTGAATACAAATGGCCCAATTTACAATATGTTGGGTTGCTGCCGGATGTCAATAGAAAATGAACACATGCTGTAAATGCAGTGCTTGGTAATTAGGAAAATGTGCATGCTTCCCAAGTCTGCTTCTCTGTAGGTAGGACTAAAGGGCAACATTATGTCATTTCCCTTTGCGCAGGACTCCCTATTGACTTCCATAAAGAATTTGGCTTAAAAACTGATGACAGGGTACAGCCCAAGTTGAGGGAAGAACAACCAATAAATAAAGGAAGAAGGGTTGATGATGGGAAAGTCATTCCTAGTTACCAAGACATCTTACCAATATTTTCTTCCAGCACTATAATGAGTACAGGACAGATGATCTCTGCTCTCAGTTATACCGATCCTTTAAATCCAGAGTAATTGCTAAACATGCACAACCACTGAAGACAGGATTTAGACTGAAATGTGTGAAAGCAAGCCTTAAAACACTGAACGCAACATAACATGAAACAGCTATGAATGTATGACACAGGCTGTTACATGGGTCCTCTGAGTTTAACTGGGGCTGAGCCTGTCTTCCTAGATCTACCCTGCTCTAAAAGATATTCATTAAAAATTGTTTCTATTTGAGAATTTTTCTGTTATCAGCAAGCATTGATGAGAGTTTAAAAGCTTTCATCAGGCAAACTGCATATTTTGTGATCTTTGCTCCACTTCTGTGTCTTTATGCCTTTATTTCCTCAAAGCAAGGTGCTACATCCAGCAAAACCATGCAACCAACAAACTGAGAAGTCACATTCCCTCCAAAGCCAGCATAACCACAAGCATGCAAGACCTATAATGATATCAAATGAGTTCATCAGGATCTCATTTTAAGTATGATAGGTGAAAGATGGAGCCAGCAAAGCAACAGGGAAACAGATGAAGAAAGTTAGACTTTTAAGATGTGAGTCACCAAAACAACACCTTCAAGTGCTCCTCTTTTCTCAAACAGTGTCAGAGCTGGTGACCCAGTTAAAGTCTTTTGTTGTCTTCGTGGTTTATTAGGTACTATGTTAGTCCATCTGACAATAATCAGTAAATGAAAAATTAGATTACAGACCCATTGAATATGCCTAAACATTTCTTGTTTGCCTTGAAGATAGATATTCTTCATTCAATTTATGTATATCCTGTACATAAATTCAGGCCTGACAAAACATTATGAGATTTTTTTTACTTAGTAGGGGGTTTTCTCATATTACTTTAATCACCAATATATTCCTTTTCCTTAGAGTATTGAAATGGGCTCATTCATTCCAAGAAAAAATTTGGTGAGAAATAAGACAATAACCCCAAAGGAACTTATGCAACCCTCAAGTATAAGAATCAAGTATAAGAAAATGATTACATGCTAACAGAAGACTCACTAGCTTGTACAAGAATGCAGGGGTGGAGGTGATGGGGTGGAAATTAAAGCTTTACCTTAAACAAACCCACCTTGTGGCATTTCAGCACAGACAGCCCGCCCCCCAGCCATCATAACTCACTGGTTTGAAAAGGTCACTAGTACTCTATCCCATTTTATTGGGAGAATGAAAAGCCAAATTCATGGGCACAACATGAAAATTTGCTCTTGGTATTGCTGTGGGATGACCTGGACTCTGAAGCCCTACCGAGGAGTTTATTAGAGGCATTTTTTACAAAATATCAGCCCAGCATAATGCACACGTTCTGTATGTGATATTTACAACTACATCCTGTAGCCAAGTGAGCACACCAATAGCATCAATACAAAATACAAAGCACTTCACGTTCTGCTTTTTTTCCCTCTTTCTACATTTCCCTACCCAACTATTTCTTTCTCCTGCTGAACACGTGGCACCAGACACATGATGCTTGCACTCAAAAAGTAAGCTGCAGTGGGAAGCGCTTTGTTATCCATGTCTCTGACCTTCAGAGGAATACCCCACTGTGCAAGCTGGACCATAAAAGGAATCCATGTGTAGCTAGTGTTTAGAAAAGCCATCTCCTTGGCTTTCCCAGCTATGGCACTGCCTTATTAAGACACTGAAGTAATAACTGCTGGAGAATCTCAGGAATGTTCTGAGCAACAGTGCCCAGAAAAAGCTCATCATTTTGTATGGGCTGAAAATGAACTTATGAGCTGTAAGGACTGTTCAGCTTTGCCATCGCAGGCTAGTAGAAGACACCTATTCTAAAGAAACTATAGTCATGCTATTCCTGTGGAAATATACATGATTTTTTTTTTCTTTCAATCTAGTCATAAAAGCTTTCTGCATAGGCAAAGAGTAGAAAACCAGACTAGATATTGAGAACTTCATCTCAAGGGGTGGCATGACGTGCTATATGAATGCAAGAGTATAATCATCTCATGAGAGGCCATAAGGGCGAAGAACACCTGTATATGGATAATCAAAAGGGCTTTCCTCTCCAGTCTCTCCAGTACCTCTCTCTCAGGGAAGTACTAGTATGGCAAGGTAGCGTAAAGCCTTTGAGGAAGCCCTGCTTTTGAGTACCAATTTTCAGCACTTCTCTTATTGCCTCAGCTCAAGAAGAACTCAGTCGACCTAGAAGATAATCTCTTGCTAGGGCGGTCCTTGTTGCTGGCCTAAGTCCACACTGAAAATGAGCTACCTTAAAGGAAACCAAGGCATGTTTTCAGCAAATGCCAGAGGAAAAAAAAAAGCAACTGAATATATATTAAAAACAAAACAAAAACACACACAGAGACACACACACGCAAAAAAAAAAAAGTCACTCAGAACCAGCTGTTGAGTTATAGCCTTCCCTTGATTTTCTATGTCAGCATGACAAACTTGCTGGCCTTTTTTCAACAGACTACCCAGCAAAGACTATTAATAAGCAAGTTTATTTAGTCTGACCAACAGGTTTTGACATAAAGGGGAGAAAAACAACATCTATTTACCTATTCTTAATGTCAACCAAGATGAGGCTAACCTTTAACTGTCCAATACACTACCTACTGGTGTGTACTTTCCAATAAACTAAAATAAAAGCATCCTGCTTACTTTTCCACTTCCTGTGACCCTTGCTGCTCCCCAGGCAGAGAAGGGCTCAGCTGCAAGGCTGACACAACCGCTGCCCCTTCTAATCTGTAGTTGTATCACTTCTGCTAATCCAGCCCTGTGGTCACACTGCATGCCGGCATCCCCAGGGACTAGGTGGTCACCAGACTTCTTTTCTAAGGAGCAGTTGCACACTGATCTTATTTCTGGGCAGGAATATTTCCTGAGCTGTGTGCTGATGAATTTAGTTGCCCAAGAAGCACAGCTGCATCATGTCTCCATTTTATAAAAGACCTTGATCACGCAAGGACAATCTGCTGGCAAGGAGGATTTTCTTTGTTTAGCATGAGCTAATAAGTAGGTTATGATGAGAGAAATAAAGCTGCTTATAAACATTTATCTTCAGTAATTAAAGCTTTGTTTAAAGGCACAAAGCCAAAAATGCAGGAGCTAATTGACCAAATGAGATGCTTCTGCAAGTTGAAATCAGTTTGGAGCTTCATTTGCAAATCACATTTTTCCTTTACAGTTCTTTGAACTGAACTGTGAAAGGGCAACTTTGCCCAGGCTGCCAGCGATTTGATAGTGTTTACATACTATGCTTATTCCTGTGCAAAACCTGTTAACATTTGACTTCATTTAATCTATTATCCCTGCAAACAAATTGTCCTCAGCTTTTTAAAGGGAATCTAATCTTCTGATTATTTGGTTTAGTTTCAGATATTAGATCATAAAGATGTTACTAAAATGCAAACTCACACTGAGAAGCAGATGCTCCTAGATATCCACTAGCTAAAATCATTTTCACATTGCTCCTTAAGGAGTCTCACAGAAGGGCAATAATTGCAGTTTCTACCATGCCTAATAACTTCTACCATTCTGAGCCCAGAACGCCCTGAAAAACAATGATGGAATTAAGCAACAAGTTCAACAATGTTCTTATTCACTAAAAAGAAGGCATTGCAATAGAACAGCTCAGAGATCATACCCATCCAAGTCTGGAAATTTGCAGTTTTAGAGGCTACTTTTAGTTACTCTCTTCTATTCAGACTGAAAGAGCAAATTAAACACCACCAATGCTCTCCCGCAGCAGCAGCCTCTACTCAAGATCTCCTCGAGTCACCATCTGTACAGGGTAGTTCACACCTTCTCCCAACTTCTTGTGGACCCCCAGCCCAAATCCATCCCCAGATGCACTACCCGTAAGTAGCTGCTCAGCCTCTGGGGCCAGGACAGGAGTGCTGTGGCAGGCAGGCAGCACAGGGCAGCCCTGCTTACTTTGCTCCCACCTCTTCGGCTGCAGCAAGGAGGGCTGCACTAAGCAATCAAACTGCATGGCTGGGGCTGCAAGAAGTAACCAGCTCTCTGAGCAGCACTTCATGGCCCTCTGCCTGAAAAAGCATCAAGACCCATCTTAGCAGGTGGGATGAACCACCAGGATGTATGCCATCAGTCACTTGCAAGCACATGCAGGTTATAGAATATATTATTGCAGGTGAATGTATTTGTTGCAGAATGTGTTTGCCTGAAAATAGTTTAACTTTTTTTAAGATACAGGAATATTGAACCATCAGCTTCTTTTGTATGGGAGCAACACAGTACTCCTTTTGCTTTTCTTTAAACTAAATTAAATTTGTTACAGTGCATTACTATTAATAATAAGGCCTTTTTTTAATCTGGAGAAGGGTTAATGTAAAATTTTCAGCCAACTCATTTGTAAGCATATACATTTGTGTGATGAGGTATGCACAATCCTGTGACCTGAGGAGGCTTTATACAAGGAACTAAATTAACCCTGCCTCTTGTGCTAGTTGTGGATATCAGGCGCATAGGAAGTGACTAAGCAGCTGAGAGCTCAATTATATACTTACTGTCTGAAAAGAAATACAGATCAGCTGTTTTTATTTATGAAGAAAGACTGGGTTAGGAATCTAGTATGATTTAGTAATGGTTCATGCAAGTTTTTCTGAAAACTGACACTGCCTGTCCAGACCAGTTTAAGATGGGGGATTGCCCTGCCCAAGAAAGAGTCTGGCAAAAGTAGACCCAGGGACAAAGAACCAAATCTCCTTATTCTAGGCTACTTTAGGGCAGTGTCTTTGGTCTCTGCCATACTGAGTAAACTGAAGGTAAGCTATGTGAAGGGCTGATGTACTCCTTGCCTAGCAGAAAATGCTAGGAAAATAGCTAGAAAATTTTCTGCTTGCCAGCAGAAAATGCTGCAGGGGAAACAGGGGCCATATCTGCCTCCAAGAAACACACATACCTATAGCCAGAGGCACCACACTGCTCTGCTGTGGCTAGTACAGAAGGTTTGAAGGCTCTGTGTCTTTACAAACATCAGGCCAATGTTCAGTTCATGCAGATTTTTGCATTTCAAGTTTCTGAAGTCTTCTGTATGAGAAAATTCTGATGGCAGATGTGATTTACACTGTCTGAAGGTACGACAGATGCACAGAGCTGCAAGAGCACTGCAGGCTACCCTAGCTTAATTGACTGCATACTTACAGTTTACACATAAGATATTAAAGAGATGTTATTTCTCAACATAAACATGACAGGACAGCCATTGACAGTTATTTGTACTATACCTGCTGCATTCCTAGAGCCTTGTGATTTTCTTTGTGCAGTGCCTATGCTTCAGTCTAATTCTAAAAATGATTATAAAATATGATGTTGTATTACTCCTCATATGGTACCCTTTTAAACACACATGTTAAGATTGTCAATAACAAACACAAAAAGTTTTGCCTCCATGCCTATATTTATTAGGTATTTAAAAAAAGATATCATCAAGGACTTCAGCCTAGTTAAAGCTAATAAATATTCAGTAGGAAACAGAAGGGCAGGCTCCCCTTTGGTGGTAGGTGGGTTACCTGGTTATAGGCTTGGAGGAGATGCTTTTCACCCAAGAATTTCCCAAACTCCTTGGTGCTTCCATAGCAAACCTGCCACTCCGTTGACAGGGGTGAAAGATGGGGCATTTTGCCAGCTGTCTGGGTGCTGGATTGGAGCTTTCCTCCTCAAAGCTTGATTGGTATATTAGATGTAGTAGAGATTACAGAATGATTTTAACATACATGTGGGATTAATATCTGAAGGACTAAGGAGCTGATTTTGTTGTCTACTTAGGGACTGCAGTGAGATTAGCTCAGTAAAGTATATATTCTGTATATCTAGCTATTTGGAAGGAACAAAGCTTCTTTTAGAAAACATTTCTTTGTAAGGTCATTAAAGAAAATATAATCTGCAAAACACATAATGACTGTAAAATTAAGTGGTAGAATTCTACTCAGCTTTGCATATGTTTGGTTATTTCCTCTGGGGCATCTGAAATGATGCAATAGCACAGATTTGTCTAGTATCCACCCTCACTTGAGAGACAGCAGTAGGGTGTGCTTTAATGAGCCACTGGGTCATGTTTTTCTGTCTGGGTTAAGAATGAACTCCAAGAACTGCAAGAACAGCGATCAGTGCAATGTGAAGGGCAAAACTCACCTGGACATTCCAAATATGTCCTGTCAGTCCTGGAATTCAAGGTAGCTGTGAAGACCTGTTGACAGCTGGAGCATTTTGCCTCAATTTGTTCTCAACCTTCATGCACTTCTAGTCTTATTTATTCGTTGTCTTAATACTTAACTACTGGGCAGAAGATGTCATGTCTCAGCTCTACCAGAAGGTGTTTTACAGAAAGACAAGCAGAAACCTCAAAGTATTCAGGATATATGAATTCCATGGAGGTATAAAACCACTGTAGCTCTCATTTTAGTAGCAAAAGAGGCTTTGACCAGACAAGGGCACAGCCCTCAAGAAGACAGAGGCCGAACATTTTTGGAAATACTGTTCTGAAATAAATCATGAACATTGGGGAAGATCATGTTAGGCATATACAGCCAGCTTCTCTTATGTTTAAACATGCACTCCTTGAAAACTTGCACTAAGATTGTATTCTTCATTCCATTACACAAGCCTGAATCAAAGCATAGTCTCTGAAAACTCTTAATTAAAATGTAACCAGACATTTAGAAGCAATATATGGCAAGTGCTAGTGTTTCAAGAAGTAGGGGATCATTAAAAAGGAACCATCTATGTTCATTCCTAAACGCTTGTCATGGTTTAACCCCAGCCAGCAACTAAGTACCACACTGCCACTGATCACTGCCCCCCATTGGGATGGGGAAGAAAATCGTAAGGGTAAAGGTGAGAAAATTCAGGGGTTGAGATAAGAACAGTTCGATAGGCAAAGCAAAAGATGCATACACAAACAAAGCAAAATAAGGAATTTATTCTCTATTTCCCATTGGCAGCAGATGTTCAGTGATCCCCAGGAAAGCAGGGCTCCATTACATGTAACAGTTACTTGGGAAGACAAATGCAATCACTCTTAACATCCCCACCTTCCTTCTTCCCCCAGCTTTTTGTTGCTGAGCATGATATCATATGGTATGGAAGAGCCCTTTGGTCAGCTGGGGTCAGTTGTCCTGGTTGCATCCCCTCCCAACTTCTTGTGCACTCCCAGCCTACTTGCTGGCAGGATGGTGTGAGAAGCAGAAAAGCCCTTAATGCTGTGTGAGCGCTGCTCAGCAAGAACGAAAACATCCCTATATTATCAACACTCTTTTCAGCACACATCCAAAACATAGTCTCATACTAGCTATTATGAAGAAAATTAACTCTATCCTGGCCCAAACCAGCAGAACTCTCAACACTGTTTAGCATTTGTCACTAACGTACACTCTATACCAGAGATAACTCCACTGCAGGATTGAGAATCCGTTTCGAAAACTATTTGTGGTCATTTGGTGTTGATCTAACATAAACACCCACTAACCCTCACTGTCCTGGTCATGAGAATGGAAATTATCCACTATCTGCAGCTGACAAGGATAAATTTTCCTTGTTCTCTAAAAGCATTAAGATGCTGTGGCAGCAAATGTGTCCTGCCTTGCCTGTCCAGAAGATAAGCAATGTGCTGTGCATTAAGTCCTGCAAAGATACACCCTGTCTGATCCTGCTGGTTTTACCTCTGGTGAATCAGCCCTTTGTATGTTTACCTGAGCTACACCAGCCTCAACGGGAGCACTAGAACTATAAAAGGACTGTTAAAGGCCTTACTAGTTCTTTACTTACCTTAACAGGTCTAGACTGAAATTCACTTGACTTCTTTTTCAGTTGTATCACGAGAAGTTTTGGGATTAACCATGTGTCCACTTTTAACTGAAGCTGCATTGAGCAAGCCACCAGTCCAGGAGGCTTTCAGCCTGCTGCAGGCTGCTGCAATGCCCAGCCTGCAAGTGGAGTTACTTCTGTGAGCATTCCCTAACCTATGTCCATGGACATGAACCACACTGCCTTATAAAGCTGTTTAAATGAGAGGCTGGAGAGAGTTTGTGATTGAACTGTTGGGTATTTTTTATTTTTAAATAAAAGAATCATTACCTACTGTCTTTAATAATTAGTGCAATGAGGAACCATAAAGCTTAATGGCAGTGTTTTTCTGTAAACCATACCCTTTTGGGATATGTTTAATAATATCTGCTTGATCTGCAAGAAGATGAGACCTTTAGGACAGCTGTGGACCTTGTCAGGCGGTCCTACACAACCTACAAAGTAGTGTGGCGGTTTTAGAGAGTCCTTTGAGTGACTTGTGATTTCATGCTAGATAGCCACTTCTCTTTGCTGTATTTTTACAACAGGATGACCAATATCTCTCCTTCTCCATGAAATGACCTGCAGTCCCTTAGGGAAGAGTATTACACAGCTAAAAGTCTGTCAATGACCTTAAGACCTTCCTGAATTCTGCAGTAGTGAGGCTACGGCAAAGAAGCAAATTGCATGAGCTCCCTGGAATAATTTTTAAAAGAGCTCCAATAGCAGGGAGAGGTGAAAACACATGGCTTGGGCAATGGCGAGTCAGACAGCTGTAAAATTATGGCTTAAGTACTAAATAGATTAACATGAGAGATAATCTTTAGAGAGCTCAAGGGGCCAATTTTTGCTCTCTATTATGCTAAAGTCAAGGAAGTAGGTCTATTGTCACTTCAAGAAGTATTTCACCTCAAATTTTTACTGCAGCTGTGACAGACAAAAGTGCATCAGCAAAGTACCACCCCTGTAGACACACACTCTATACCCAGCTCCAGGCTAAATTCTTCCAGTGTCAGTTACAACATCAAAATGACAAAACCCAATGGTTTTGATCAAGAGAACATCTTTTACTGCCTACAAAGAGGCACAAAGCAGAAGGTAGCATTTGTTTTTTTCCCTTGTTGAAAGCAGTCAATCCCCTGTGCTTCAATTACATGCAGGATTTTTTCCCACCAGTTAAGTGTAACTCAGTTCTGTGACAGCCTCAACACTGCAGCACAGTATGTACCCTGTGGCTGGGAAGGCAATGTGTTCATCCAGATTCTTCAAGGCTGCCACTGACACTGTATCATAAATCATCTGGCTGAAATAACTCAGGTAGGGCTCAATCCAAAGCCCATTGAAATCAGTGGAAAGCTTCCCACTGACTTCATCCAGCTCTGGTCCAGGACCTTGGGGCTTTATACAACCACCATCTCAGGTGCAGGACTCCCTCTGCCTCTGAGGAGCAGGATAAAGCCTTGGCTTTGCTGCAGAGCAGTTAGAGACATAGCACATCTCATCACCCAAATGGCTGGTAGGGTTCTATTTTCCCTGAACTCACAACTGATCAGCACAAACCACATGCAAAATGCTGGCAGACTGGCACAGTTAATGCTGCCATACTTTGTCCTTGGTTTCCCAGCTGATGCCTGAAAAGCCTTATTCCCCCATGAGGTACAAGAGCTGTTGGGTCCCCGCCAGCCTGAGCATGTGCAATAAATCTGACAGCCTGGGAGTAAGCTGGAGAAAGCCCCATATGCCTGCTGTTGGCCACATGCCGCCTAGGCAGGTCTGCACTGCTGCTCCAAACACACTGATAGGCCTCCGGAGATCCCAGACGAATATAAATAGTCAAAAAATTCTGGCTGGACAAAGTTTCTGGATGGGTGCAGCGAGCCAGCATGGGGAATCCAGGACATGCTGGATACCTTGAAACAATAAAAGCTTAAAATGCCAAAAAAAATACTAGCTTTCTGAGTTGGTAACAATCTATATCTGAGTCACCAATGCATGAACTACTAGCCAAAGCAATGCCAGCGCTGAACTGCACTATTGGTCTTTTTTGAAAGACAAAGCTAGCCCCTCCTCAGAATCAATCCTAAGCATATCAACCCAGAATGCCAGGGCTACACAGCATCATTTCCAACAGCTAACAGGAAAAAAAAAACAACCAACAACAAAATAAAACAGACAAACAAAAAAACAACAGGAACAAAAAAGACAAAACACCACAAAACCCCACAAAAGCCTAACATCAGCCATAAAAGCTTGAATTTGCACTAAGCATCTTCAAAGATTAGACATAAGTGGCTGGACATCAATGGCTCCAGCATGACAGGCACTAGGGAAGCTGTACATGTATCCTGAACAGTCCTCACATGGCCTCTGTCCTCTGTGGAAGCTAAAATAAGATCAAGTCACCCTCTCTCTGGCATGTGCTGCATGACTCCATGCTGCTACGAGGCATCTTCACCCCTCGATCTCTCTTGGGCATGAGCATCAGGCTGGGAAGACAGGCTTTCCATGTGCCTTTATCCCAGGAAATGGCAAAATGCGTCACTGTGGCTGGCTGATAAAACGGCAGATACAAATACTGCTGTTTGAGATGGCTGCTTGTACTTCTGGGTTTACTGTTCAACTCAAAGAAGCCTAAACAGTGTCTGGGAGACCTAGCAAACATGTTACACCTTACATATAATCATCCATCTGTCCATCTCCCAATGGAAATGCTTACAATCAGCAGTGGTTTCTCCATCGCAAGGCTACAGCCCTCTGATGGGAGGATGCAGGGAAATGCCCTGTGCCTGAGCAGCAGGTACTAGCACTCAGAGCTGATGGAGCATTTTCAGCCTCCATGCCTTTCCTTAGGACCCCATAATTCACCTGATAAAACACCTGACACCGTTCAGACAGAGGGAGGTATGGCAAGCAAATTGCTGTGACTTAAGACATGTACACAAATCTGTTGTAGTTGTATTTCTAAAGGTGAGGATGATGCCCAAATCCCTAAAAGTCTGAATTCACCAAAACCAATCCAGCATGACATATTCATTTGTTAATAACTGCTCAAATGCTGCTGCCCTTAGCTCGATGTGAGTGGTGCAATGCAACGGGGGTGGATGCTCAGCTCCTCCCTGGCATTGCCCCTCTTAGGGCAGGTTTTGGGAGGTCCCAGCTCCCAGAGTCACAACTGACCTTCAGAATCAGGCTGTTATTGTTAACGCAAACCAAGAATAAAAAGGCCAGACTAAATTATTTTTAAGATCTCAAGATTTTTAAAGCAGTCTTGTGACTTTTAAGGGGTCTGACTCATGATACTTGAATGCTTGAAGTTGGCAGCAGCAGAGGGAATACAGCAAGATTTAGCATACAGCAATTTATTGCTAAAAGCTTTTAAATGTGTGGGAAAGGGCACAGAGCACTTCTGCAGAAATTCAGCAGAAAACACAGGCCCAAGCCCTTCTCCTCTAGCTGGGCCGCCACCAAGCTCACCTCCTTCACAAAAGTTACCCCACAAAGTCCCAGCAAAGCCACCCCAGATGTGGCAAAAACCCTTCCCAAAAGCAGGCGTGGGTGGGTAGGGAGCAGGCTGTATCAGTGGCCATCACTCTGGTGCAATGGCTTGGCTTCCCCAAGGCCATCAGCCTCTCTCTACAGGGCTCCCTAGGGCTGCAGCATTTGTCTCCCCAGGGCGCTGGTTTCTCTGCATGTGATCAGAGACCAGAGTTGGATCCATGTGTAAAATTGCAGGCTGTACAGTGACTTATGGATACATCTGAAGTCCTGGATTTCAGCTTCCATGGTGGTGAGGGCAGAGCCCCATTTCCCCAACCTTCTGCAGAAGTCACTGTCTCTGCAAGCTGGCCATGCCACATCACTGGTGCCCAGACCACCCCACAGCCTCTGCACACTCATGTAAGATATTGGATGCCTTCACGGGGAAGTTCAAGTGACATTTCTGTAGTAGAAAACACCTCCAAAACTACAACCCCCGGTATCCTCCACAGGTCACCGAGGACCTCTATTAGCAACAAAGGCTAAAGTCTCAGCCTTTCCTTAAAAAGATTTTCTTAGCCCGGTAGAAGTATATAAATGCCATGTGCTATACTGTGCACTAGCTTGGTCTCTGCAATCCCTCCCACACTGCCCAGCAAAAATTTACTGTGCCAGGCCTGGAGGGAAGCCTTCTGGAACAAGAAGAAACTTCAGTGCCACGGCACATTTGCTGCTCTGCCTTTTAGGGAGGTGACCAACCAGGTGAGGGCTGCGTTTTGCAAAGGGAGGCTGCGGCCTCATTTCTTTTTGGACACCACGCTTCACATGAATTTTTTTATCTGCAGGCAGCACTGCTGCTTTCCAAAGCTCACAAGTTCAGCTTATTGCCTGACAAGAGCTCATGCAAAATCATAGAATCTTTTAGGTTGAAAAGGCTGTTAAGACAACCAAATATCCAGTTCTTTATGGTAACACTTCCTTCAGAAAGAAAGATGTCTATTGCATCTCATCTAGCTGGGATTTCGTCCCCAGGTATCATCAACTTCCACTAGAGAGCCTTGCTTATGTAGGAGGGCCTATTTGTATTGCATTATGCAGACTTCCATGAAAAACAGCTCTGCAAATGTATTTTCTCCTACAGCATCCAGAATCCAAAACACCATGGTTTTGTCGGCACATGGGAAAGACCAAAAACAAAAATGAAGTTCATATTCAAAATTAAATACAAAAATGAGAAAAAAAAATGTGCTTAAATGTAAGTTTCTGTTTAAAAAAAAAAAATAATCATGGTGGTGTTAATTAAATCAAATCTTTATATCAGAGAACATTAATGGAGCCTGACTTTCTCCCTGCTTATTCCAGTGTAAATTATGGGAAATTCCATAAAGCAAGCAAAGCTGTACAGCTGTAAAATGGAGTTAGTTAATGAAATGTCATTCCCAGTATTTCCACCCTGCTTTTTTCATAAATTGACATCATCGTATCCACATCAAGTTCTGTTCTCATTTGCACCAGAGTAAATCTATAATAACTGATAGCAAATGCTGCCCTTCTTGCCGGCATAAATTAGCTATAAATGAATAAAAAGTGACAGGCAGTACAAATATAACAGCAATTGCACAGTAATGGCAGACAATTCACCAATACGCTATACTACATACGCCAAGTGTATTTCAGCTTTCAATTGATACCTTGTATTTTTTGCTCTGTGCTTGAAAAGACAAATGCAAGCCCTTCTGCACATGGCATCTGAGCATGAATTTTCCTATCAATAATTTCATGTGGCCATATTCCATCTTCACTGTTTATATTTATCCATACACCAAAATAGCTGCAATCCAGGGCATTTACAACAACCTAAGGGAATGGGACACTAGACACTCTGACTTCTAGACTCTCCAACAACATTAACTAAAGCTGTTCTGCAGCACGTATTGTTGGCAAAGACTGTCCAGTTAGCTATAGCATACTTTGGAATTTAAGACAGAAACCCTCAAAGCCACTGCTAATCAAAGGCAAGCCACCAGCACCATTTTCTGTACGTAATACCTCACCTCTCAGCTTCAAGGCGCATTTCCTCACGCTTTTGCCTCCTGAGTTCTCTGCGGCGTTCAAAGTCATCCATGGTGGGTGTTCAAGCGTTCAGAGCTCTGGAAAGATCCAAACCTAAAAGGGAGATCATCACTTACATGAGAGAGAAAACACAATGGATGCATTTAACCAACTGAGTCCATTTCGTTTTGTTTTGCTTTCTTAACTTTGCTGTAACTATTTTCTTTTTCCATCAAATAAATTTAACTTCCTCAATATTTTTGAGATAAACAAGATTAATGAAATGCCTTGTAGGATAAACATAGCCCATGCCTGCATTTAGTTTCCTAGTTAAAATTAAATCCGCATGCTTTAAGTAAGGACTGTATGTAACTGCTAGCCGCAGACTAGCTATTTGTAACGTCACAGGACTTTCCTACAAACAAAAGCAAAAATTCAGCAGGATTTTAAACTTTAAGCTTCCAATATTTACTGGAAGCAGTAAAAATGCTGCACAAGAGACTCCTTATTTTCTTTAGTTGCACAGATAATTGGAAGTTTTGCAAAAGTTAGTCCTCATCTATCCATTCCCACCCCCCTTCAAAAACAGGGAAAAGAAAGAGAAAAGAAGAATAAATGAGAAAAGTAAAAAAAAGAAGATAAACGGAGAAGAGGAGAAAAGGGGAAAAAAAAAAGAAAGAAGGAAAAGAGAACAGAAAAGGAAAATAAACCGCAGCTTTTAAATACCACCCAGGAGGAGCCAAACTATGTATAAACCCTGCTCAAAGAACTAAAAGTAGCAATGTTTTTTTTTTTTGTCGTTTAATCCACGCGTTTTCCCCGTGCCCTACCTTCTTTATGATTTAGTCCATGAAATATTTTCCCCTTTACAGTTCTTCATATACAAAGCCTTTCCAGCCTTGGTTTATATCCCATCAAGCCGAGTATTACAGAATTCCCCTGCAGCCCCCAAACCAAAAATGACTACCAGAAAAGGGAAAGCTGTTCTCTTTTTGTCCCTGCTTTGTTTACAGAGCTGTCAGTGGTTAGTTAAACTCTGCCTGGAATCTGGCATTTAAGGCCTGCTCTAAGATTGCTTCCTGTGCAGGGCTGGAGGCCTCAGCTTCCTCTGCAATCCTAGCCTAGGCGCTGCACTCAGAGGATTTCCACCCCCCACGTCCCCCCACCCCAAAAAAACGCTTTCCAACCCGTTAGGACAAGACCAGCCATTTATGGGGCAGAGAAAGCCAGCATGCAGATGCAGACTAAATTCAAAGGTAGTGCTTATGAACTGCTTGCAGTTTAAGGGAAACAAAGCCAAGGTGCATTTGTAAATTATTTGAAGTGCTCTGTGCAGATGTAGAGCTGTCTCGTGGCTTTATATTCCTTCCTGCTGCAGCCAAGTGCCCTCCCCGTAAAATCACTGGCAATAGCAAAGCCTCTCATGACTTAAGGGAATCCATGGCTTTTTCTGCCCCCTTTTTTGGATTAAAACACTGTTGAGGGCAGGGGTTTGGTGAGGTTACTTTATTAGTTTACTTTTCCTGGGGGTATTTTTCTTTCTGATTTGTTCCTGGATTGTGAGATTTTACATTTTGTTGTTGTGATTTTCTTCATGTCTGGCTGGCTGGGATTGTTTTGCAGAGGTTCAGAGAGAATGTTAATTTTGCAGATCTAATAGTGACTTTACAATTGCTGCTGCTTTCTTTTTTTAATGCGCAATTAGAGGATATATATAAAAAGCAGGTTGTAACAAGACATTTTTTTTAATTTTGTGTTTGTTTACTATTACCACCATGTAGCCCTTGAAGAATACACAAGAGCAAGTCTGCCACTTTCTCCCAAGAATTGTTTTCATCTCAGCCTACATGTGCAGCTAAATCCTACCTCAGTTCCTTTGCTAGAGGGCCAGTGATTTGCAGGACTGATGTGGTTCCCCCCCGGCTGGGAGACAAGGATCAAAGAAGTGGTAGACTACAGAGAGCAAGCTTGAAGCAGTGTGCTGGGTTTCTGCACACAGAGGGCAGATGACTCTATCTGCAGGAACTAAGACTGCACCAGGCAGCAGCATTTAGTCTGTGGAGTACAGTCACTATCAGGGATTTAAAATATAAAGAGCCGACTGTTAGGCTGACATGTCATGTGCTAGAACTGAGAATCCCAAAGTATTTTTCACACTCGGCCTCCCCAAAGCAGACTTGTTTGACTTCTATTTGCACCTTCATCCCTTCTTACCCAGCCAGGTACATCCCTCTCTCCAACTCTCCTGACTGAGGTACACTCCTCCCTCCCTGCCCAGCTCCAGACTGTGCACCCGTATTTCTCCTATCCTCTCTCCAAATGTCCCAGCCAATATCTCCATCCCTTCCCTTCCTACATGGTCCTCAGTACCCTTTCTCATCTCCAAAAGCACAAGCTGTCTTCCTTATGAGGAAAGCTGAGGAAGATAATAACCCAGAACTATTTCTTTTCTTCCTCCCCTCTTTCCTTCCCAGGAGCATAGAGGAGATTGCACAGCAGTCAAAACTTTGTAGATACAACAACCTATCTCCATCTATAGGACACTTTCCTGTTGTTCAATAAAGATCAGATGGATGGATATATTTTGGGAGGATGTGTAGACTTTATCAGAGTACAGTGTCTTCTCTCAAAGGACTGAGGTCCAGCCACTCCATGGCATTCAGATGACTTTCAAGCCAAATCCCTCTTTCAAAAATGAGGAAGGCACTTGAGAAATGGAGGTCAGGTCAACGGTATGACCTTTCGTTAGCAAAGCCACATCTGTGCAAGAAAATCAGTCATCAGCTACAAGTCTACTTGAAGAAATTCACTGTTTTCCCAAAACTATTTATTATCTTTTAGCTTCTAAAAACTACTAGACAATAACTTCATCAATCCCTCTAAAAAATATTTCCTATTTACAGAAAAAGAGAGTATAAAATAAGTATAAAAATAAGTTTCTCAGGAAAAAAAAAAGTGCTTTGCTTATATATTAAAGTACCAGTTATTGGAAGTATTTCGTACAAACCATATTTTGGGGACTATGCATATTTTGATGCTTGTTCTCTTAAAATAAAAGTTAAAACTTGCTGAGCCAATACATAACACACCACCCAGCTCCACTCCAGGGCCTACCTTCAGAGCCAAACAGGAAAATGTCTCTCTGTGTGACCTTCCTGGGTGTGCAAAAAAATTGTGGTGGTTTTTTTTTTTACTCTTTTGATTGAATCCTTTTTTTCTCTGTTACACATTTTAAATAATTTGGTGTCACACTTTCATTTTTCTGGAAAGAGGAAAACTGTCCCTAAGAAAACTGTTTCAAATCAAAAGTAATGTTTCATTCAAAGTCAAAAAAAAACAGAAGAGAAAAGATTATTTGGTTTTATTTTAAATATAAAACTTTTGGTTTTCAAAGTATGACAGAAAATGTTTTGCTATCTCTATTTATTTCTCCAAATTATTTCCAAGTATGTTTTTCACTTAATCAGAAGTCAACAATACATTTTAAAGCAGCAAATAGATATGTGTTTATATGTAGCATATAGAAGTAGGTATCTGAAACTGTCTGACCATTTCCATTCCCCTGAGATCCACACACATATACAAATTATTGGAATATTAACTGCATTTACACTGTGAAACAGCACACCACAAAAATTATCATTTTGTTGCTTCTACCTCAAAACAAGACCCTCAGCATGTTTTCAACATTTACACAACTGAAATAATACCGGAAGTATCTGAAGTGAACTCTGGAGTTTTCTACCACCAGGCTCAGAAGAAGGACCTATGGAAGAATATTACCAAGATCTTTGACCCTGCTTTTCTTCTTTTTTTTTAATACCTCTCAGCAACAACTGAAGATAATTCTTGCCCAGATTTTCCACAGCCTCAGGTACTAGAGTCTTCTCAGAGTACCTATCCTCTTTTGATTCTGAGACTGAACCTTTAGATTATGTCTGATGAACCCTGTTGTCTTCCTGAAGACATTCTAAGAAAGACTAAGAGAAGACAGAGAAGCAAAGTAACTCATCTACTACATTTGCCAGCATTACTTGAATTAGAATTGGGGCAAAGTGTGTGCTCTGCAAATACCACTCCCTGCAAAAACACTCTATTTCAAGAATGGCACCAGTGTCTCTCTCTCCTTTTCATCTCTGCCCTTCACTTTTTGACCATCTCGCTAAAGAGTTCTTCCTTCCAGGACAGTTACAATTAATCCCTCCTGGTACAAAACACATGCATGTAAATCCTACTCCAACTTTGTCTCACCCCATGAGAGAATTTAAAATTTTGTCTTCATTCAGCTTTCATCAAGTTGGAAAATCAGAGGAGCACCCAGTAATTATAAATATATAACATCATATTTTAATAGCAATTAATGGCAATATGTTCTTAGAAAGTAAACAATAAATTGACTGGGTAGAGATACACACACAACCACATATCTGTGTAATTCCAGTATGGAGAGCATAACAACTTTCTGCTCTGCTTCAAATTTAATACTGTCCTCATCATATTTCCAGTACTGGTTTCAGAGACAACTCAGCTCTCAGGGGGCCTTAAAAGCAGATGAGCTAGACTGGTAACAAGCAAGTGAAGATCCAAACTGCTACTCAGGTCTTTAACAAAGAGAAATGTCTTTCTTTCAAGACCTGTCAGTCACCTTTCCGTCACACTGAAGGAGCTCCCAGACTGTGATGTTTATGCTGAGTCTCTGCACCAGCTTCAACCTAGATGAGCTAAGAAACTTCAAGCCACACTATATTCCCTAATATAGCATGGCTGTATTGCACAAGGCTATGTGCTGGCCACAGCTGGGGACAGCACTGTGCAACCACACCCCACCTTGCTTCCCTCCCAGTACGATGAAACAACTGCAGATTTCCTCTTAGTGACCTTCAGGACCAAAGAACCTGAAAGTCACCACTGCTTCCCTAACATGGGACCACTCACTGCTCTGATGTTGTGAATGCCCACGGAAAGATTCACACAGACAACTGCTAGGAAGATTGCAAGCTGTGATGACTGCCCATGCAAGAGAGCATGGATCAGACCTCTTGCCACATGCCCTCTCTGCAGTTTAGCCTATTCTTCATAAAAGAATGAGGGCAGAACATAGCTTCATTTGCCTGAACAAGAGCAAGGGGATTGGGCCTTCAGTTTCTTTGTAACAAGAGAGATTTTCTGCTACATTTCCTGTCTAAAGGCATGTGCCTCCACTGTGCACCAGCTACCTCCCCTCCCTCCATTAGCCCAACAAGCCTCTTATGCTAGTGAGTGAGGTGAGGTATGAGTACAGACCCATCCTGCACTGTTGTAGGACCCCAGTTCTGTGGGAACTGGGAGAAATTTTAGAACTCCCAGGAAGCACAGAAAAGGGTTAAAGTAGTATAAAGGACAATGCCAGGTTTCCTCATGAAAGAGACAACGACCAGTTCCTAGCCTTTCCCTCCCTCCTTTCCTCCCTCCCTCATCACAAGCAGTGGGAGGCAGGAACAGTGCAAAGAGAAATGGCTTCAGGATTTCCAGGAGAACTCAAGTAACACAGTGCAGAATGAGGAGACCAATAAGATATCGTGGCCCAGCGCCTAGAATTCGGGGTGAACCCAGCAACTGGGGATACTCTTGCTTGGTTCTACCTCTGATTTACTTTGTGACCTTAGGTATGGAGCCTTAATCAATTTTGTCCCTCTTAGTCCTTATGTTACCTCCCCCAACATCAGTTTTTTCTTGCTGTGCATTTGGAGAAGGCTAAAGTACTACCATGCCCTGGGCTCAGTCCCAGCTGCTAGATGTAACTGTAACATCAGTACTAAAAAGCTATATCCTACAAATAGAAATGTCTGCTGAAGAGAAGGGCTGAACAAAGATGGTAAAGAGAAATTCTTTCTGAACATTTCCTACAGAGGGGTAGTAAAAAGAAGGCTTCCAAGTCCAACTGCACAATGGTTTTCTACATACATGCAGCTGGACATCTGAGCTGTCCTCGTTGTAGGATCAGGTGGTAACAAAAGACCTAGTTATTCTCTCATTGAACTTTTTTTTTTTAAATACTCCCACAAAAAGGATCAGATGTTTCATTACAGCTTGACATAAACTGAGACTGCAAGCTGCTTTTTGAGTTGTACCCCGTTAATCCAAATATTCCATATTCCCAAAGCCCTGGTGTGGAGATGTGGACCTTTCAAATGTCAGTAAAGGACTGGTCAGTGAAAAGCACAAAGAATGTTTTTCTTCAGCTGGGTGCATGCCATGACATCCACTGTATCCATAGGACTACCCTTGCCCATTCTTTCTACTTCCTCCACCTAAGAAGTGAAAACAGAACCTCTTCATTGCCCCTTTTGCAGCTGAGAGCAACTCAGCAAGCAATAATCAAGCAACACAAGTGTGACTTGTTTAATCTGGCACCCACGAAATGCAGGTATGACAAGCATTCTACTGCAATATCTGGGAGATTTATAGTTCCCTAATCTACCTTCAGTAAAAACAAATAAATCTGTTTTCTATGAAAATCTGTAAGAAAACATTAGGAAATTATTTCCCCTGCTCCCCTTTTAATTTTACATTAGAAGCATTCAGTGTCACTCTCATCCTTCAGAAACAGGTGCAACTTCATTGAAGTCAAAAGGTAGAGTTCAACAGGTAGATTTGTCCTTGGTAGATTTGTCCTTTGTCACACCTCATGCATGCTCTTTCTTTAATCTGAGATGCTGGATATCGCTGGCAATCTTATATTACCAATATTGAAGGTTACATATAAAGAGGATCTTCTGTGCGTCTGTACACGGTCCTTGGAGACATTTTTAGCTTTATCACTTTAGAAATAAGGATGTTTATTAATATTAAATTTTTTGAAATGGCTTGTCAGCTTTAGCTGAACTAGATGCATCACAGAATACAAGAAAATATCTTTACTTGTGCTAAATTCTACTTTTTTGACCCATCATTAGAAGAAGTTATCTGCTTAAAACTGGTTACCTCTGCTGATGAAAGGTTAATAATATGAGCTGGCTTAGAATTGTATGAAAAGCAGCCATCTTATCTGTCTGATGTACTGTTGACTTCAGCTGATAGTCTCAATGGGATGAATGCAACAAGCTATTTTGTGTGTTGAAAATTAGATCACGTTCTATATTTTGGCTTGTCTTCCTTGAAGATGTGGTATTCCTATCTTGTAGCTGTAATTATTGTTTTCTAAGGAAAGGAAATGATATTTTATTGTTGCAGGGGATTTTATTTAAAAAATAATTCCTGAAATGTCCAACTCAGAGAGTTTTTTTTACGGTGAAACACATAAAAGTGTTGACATGGAGCTTTTTATAGAACATTGTCCTTGCCACAGAGTTCACTCCTTGGGTCTACAACTAGAAGATACATGGCTTTAAATACCTGCTCAGGTCCATCTCTCCTATTTATGACCTTATTCAGCACTGGGGAAGGAGAATTGTAGAGCAGTACCACCCTAGAGGTGTTAGCAAACATCTTGCATGCTGCTGTTAACACTGCAATACACTTCTAAGCATGCAACAGTAGGACCTGTCATCTCAGCGTCAGTCAGTTGCAATGGAAAGTCCCCATTTGTCTTTATTCCCTTGGGCAGGCCGAGTTTGGACATGACATGTCCACTCCTCCCACCTCCTTCCTCATCTTTCTCCTACTGCACATTGACATTAGGGCTTTCTCTTGACATTTGGATCTGCATATACTGGTCCCAGCCCTGATATCAGTGACATTCGTCTATCATTTCCTATTAGCAGACAAAGGAAGAAACAAGACATAGCTGGAAGCTGCTGGCACAGCCGCTGGTTCTCATGTTAGAAGAACTGACCCTTGACTCTCCCCTTCAAGTGTCCTCTGAAGTATTTCAAATATGTTGTCCCCAAAGATCAGAAGATACTGAAATATTATTCATATACAGACTAGAGTTGAAATCCTGGTCCTGCTGGAATCCCTGGCAGACTTCCCAGAGATTTCAATCAGGACTGGATTCCAACCTCGCAGGCCAAATTCATCTAATATATACTACAAAAGATCAGTGAGCTTACCCTGCATGTCACAAACTCTTGTGATCTCAGATTTTGCCAATATAGGCTGCTTGCTCCTCTCATACCTTTGCGCACAGTCACATAAAGACAGAATTTCTTTTACTCTTGCAATTCTTGCTTGTGGGCAACAAATTTATTTTACTCATGTCATGATCACTGAGGAAATACTTAGCCTTTGTTGCAGATACAAAGGACAGCTGAAAATTGCATTGCCTTTTACTGAATTATAAGATAAGATAGTCCAGGTATTGACAATAACGATCTCATCTTGAGGAACAAAACAGAAATCAAAGGGATTTTGTACTCCACAAAACAGTTTTTAAGAGTGCTTAGTCCCAAAATGAGCTCTGTCTTGCATTCACTTTTTCTGTGTAAACACTGGGAAGCAGTCTCATGGGATATCATTCATTAGTTACCCTTGCCTTTTATCTGCGTCTACCAGTGAAGACCTTCAGCTTCATCAGATTAATCTCATCACAAGAATGCACACATCAGGCATTCAGTCTTCCTGCACGCTTCCTCACAAATCCGTGGCCTGACTGTTGAGATGTGGCAATGCTTCAGCAGTTGGCCAGCTTTGTCTCTCACTGAAATCTCTAAGAGCAGCAAACCAGTGCCCATGCCAAGATCTTCCAGTAAGGAGCTATTTATTTCTTAATAATACAAAAGAACAGACATAAATGACTAAGAAACAGGTTAGGTCCATCTCAGATAACCAAGGCATATTAAAGAAGAGAATGCATTTCCTCTTGCCCTATAAAATAGCAATGCAAATTCTTCCATTGATTTCTATTAGAAAAAAAAAAACTCAGAGCATGGGAAAGAATGTCACACAGGCAGAAGAAGCCACCACAACTATGGAAAAGACAGTCTTTAGTTTCTGGCCTGCACAAATAAAACTGCCACATTCTATCCGTTCAGATTGTGTCTTTAATGGCATTGGGAAAAGGAAGAAGTACTAACTTTTATCAGTGTTCTCTCATTTGACTTCATATCTTTGGGAGAGGGAGCCTCACACTAGCTTAGCTGGAAGACATCACAGATGTCCTGCCAGCTACCTCCTCTCTGAGGTAAACGGCATAACTGAATCACAGAATCACAG
>VZZY01022692.1:0-13259 GCA_013400335.1 Eurystomus gularis
ATATATACATATATAAAATATATAAATATTATTAAAAATATTAATTAATATATGTAAAATTTACCCATTCAGCTGTCAGTCCTATTCAAAAACCTGGTTTTATTTAATACTATTCATAGTAAGCATTAACCTCATAAACAGCCGTCAGCAGACTGCAGTCTTACAGCTTCAGCTCGTTTAGATTAAGAATATTGAAATTTAAAGATCGTAAAAATGTAAAAGTAAAGCTGTAACATTTCAAATAAAAGATTTCCCATTTCCAGTGGACATATATTTGTATGAAGTGTGTTTGCTGTTGACAGGAGCGGATGAGAGCCAAATGGATTCAGCATTAATTTACAATTGTTTCAAACATACATAATACAGAATATTATGCCAAAATCAGATGAGAACAGAAAAGCTCCTTAGAAAATACAGCTATGCTCAACAATTTCCATTAAGTTGTTTTTTGGCACCAGAAAGATTCCTATGACCCAATTTCCACCTGCTTATTGGCTTTATATACCATCCAAAGTAAAGTACCAAATGGGAAACTGCTAAGTGAAAGGTAACAAAACATGAGTTTAACAGTTTGCTGTGTGTATGACATTATTTCTCCACTTATGAAAAAAAAAAAATTATGGGTTAGGAAAGTGTTGGAGACTGTGTAAATTACAGCTCTTTCGGGAACTGTGAGTTAGAACACCAACTGATTATTGCTTTGATAATTTACAGCAGTGAACAAAATCACAAAAACATATTATAGTTAGTATGTAAATCCCAAGATTTATATATTCCTGCTTGTGCGTTTCACGTAATTAGGAATACAAGAGTCAACAATTCAGTAACAGGTAATGTAGACAAATATTAAATTCAAAGTTCTAGAACATTTTCAAACAGATGGCTTCCTAATGGTTTCGTTTATTGAAATAAAATTTTGCTCAAGCTGAAACCCTATTTTGCTTAACTGAAAGCCTATTAAATCGTTTCTAACTGTATATGTGTAAAATACTTGAAGCTAACACATGGTAAATTAGTAAACTTCTTGCTGCAAATGTGACATAATACTGGCAAGTGTAACAATGTCAAAGTTACAACATTTCAAACAGAAAATTTTCCCAGGAAGTAAAACTGATGTCTTAAAAATTCTGAAGAGAAACACACTGGCACTGCTCCCTTGTGTATAGCCTTTCAAAAAGCTTTACCAAGAATTGTTAGTCAGGTTTTTCACAGTATCTCAGAAGGTACCAAACTTTCCCTCTTTCTCACCGGCATACTATCGATGCAGAAGTACCAAGTATCCAAGTAAAAAATTAATTAACTTAGAGACAGAATTAAAATCCTTGAATGTGACATGCCACAGACATGAGCTTTTTACCACAGTAACCATTTCTGACTAATTCCTGTTTGGCCATTTAAGGTAAGATTTCTCTCCAATAAGGTGTCATTTAAAGCTAAGATCCGTTTGCTCTGGCTGTTGCTTTTGCTCTGCAGCTCACAGGAAAAGAGCTGGGCAGCTCTGCAAGACTATTCATTCTCATCAGACAAAATCTGTGTACGCATGAGATGAACTGCCCTCCAGAAGGGTTTGTTCCTATTGAAACTGATGTGTAGCTTCAACTAGATGAAATCAATCCTTGTCTTACTTATGGAATGTGAGTACTTCAGTCTTGTATTTAGGAGTAGATGTTAAAGTGTTTCTCATCCTTAGAAAGACCGGTCAAACTAATGCAGAAAGAAAATATATAGCAACTCCCTTTGCCAATTCAAAATTTCGAGAGAAATAGAAACTGTGCCCATCACAAAGCCCATCCCTGCCCAACACCTACTACAGCGGCTCCTGGGGAAATGAGGGAGGGAGGGACTGCCAATTTTATAACCTCTCTCTCGTTGACATAATGATAATAGATAATAGGTGTTACTTCTGCCTTCAGGACAAGGGAAATAATGTGAAAACTAACTATTGTTCACTTTTAAATCAGATCACTGTGCACACAAAAGATTCTACAAGCTTTTAAACAAAAGCTTCAGTTACATGATTTTCTGCTGCAGCAATCCAAGACTGCAATTTGGAACAAAAAAAAAAGACAGTTGAAAGTCAGTTCAAATGCTAAAGTTAGTCTGCAAAAAAATTGCTCTCTTACTGTACACATTCAACACTTATACCACAGCAAAATATTTTTAAAGTTTACACTGTAAATGAAAAGAAAGTGTACATGACTTATATGTGTTCAATTTGGCTCAATTAATTCTTTTGAACCAAACTAAGTTCAAGCAATAACTTGCTTGAGGTGCTTCTATTCCAGAGTCAAATACTGCACTTTGCAGACAATGCATATAATACATAAGGAATTATATTCTGAGCAAATAAAAATATTTCCTCAGAGTTTACTACCCTTCTGAGCCCAAGAGACTCTTCCTCCAGGCTCAAAGAACTCTCTCTCTCTCTCTCTGCATAAATCATGCATTTTGTGAGTTGCTATACTGCGTGGTTTCTAAACCCCAGACACTTTCAAGCCACCTTTATAAGACTTCTCCTGGAGATATCAGGCTCACCAACAATATTCTTGGCAGAATGTAAGTGACCTTTAAAAAAGTCTTTACTTTTTACCCAGAAGCCCTAGTAAGTCCTAACAAGGCACAGAAGAAAACATTGCATTGGAATAAAACAGAACAAAGACTGTTGAAACTTAAAAGGAAAAAAAAATTCCTGAAATTTTCAATACTAATTAAAAAGAAACCCTCTAAGAGTACAAAGAGAACCTAAGTGGAAGTTGAAATAAAAAAATAAATTGAAGATATGCTCTCTATCCCACACAAACTCAAAAGCAAAAAATGTTTAAGGGAAAAACAAACAATCAAAAATCCCCCCCAAAAGCAACAAAAACCCCACACAAATTCAACTAATGCCTATTTTTAATGTATTCAGTGTAATATAAAAAAGTGGACTGGGCCTAAGAGTCTCGGTCTACCTGTTATAGAAGACTGAACACACTAGATAGGAACTGAAAGAAATGAGTATGTCTAAGAACCCTGTCCACATGAAACAGGATAGCTTTCCTTTGTGCTTACATGATGCTTCAAACTGTATCAGGAAAATATTTGAAGAGAACTGCAGCAGATACTAATTGTCACTCAAAAGTATTTTTCCATATTTGTTCCAATAAATAAAAAAAGTACTGCCCTTTCCTACAAATACCAAGATGAAAAGGGTATGTTGTCCCATAGACCGCCATTCCCACAAATACACACAGTATTAACCAAGAAAACCTGTTCTGATTTTGAATAAGAGCTGTTCTAATTGCTCTTTTACTTCATTTTCCCCGTCTCCTCCCGGATCAGATATTCCTGTGCAGTACTCAAATTGCACAGAACACCAGGTTCTGTGTAGCGGTGTAACTGCACTGGTTACGTTCACAGTGAACATTTATCTGCTTGAACTTAGACGTGCTTTCACTGCTTACTGTGGTGAAGACATTAAAAAGTAAGAATTTCTCTTTTTTGCCTAAGGCTACTTCCCAGAACAAACTTCTATATGAAATCTCTTACACAGTAATTAACTTCCACATGCACAAGGACTTAGTACACATTGTTCAAACTCACATTCTCACTGAATGAGCATACGTTTCTAACTTCACGCTCTCTGTTTTGAGTTTACAATACCAGGAAAAGCTGCATTAGAGGTCTTTTCAGGACAAGAAAAGGGGGAGGGGAAATTGTTCCATAAACTAACACTCTGTAACATAACATACATTTAATTAGAACACAGAATAATACAGTTTATTTATAACACTGGGGAGACAGAGGGGAGGGAAAAGACCAAGACGGTCAAACATAGTATTTTACAGTGAAGACAGATCCTGGAAAGACTTTAGAAAGACAAATGAGGCAGAATATCTTTAAGTGTGTATGGTCATACCTGTCGAATGAAATGGAAGAATACTGTTGTACCGGATCTTGTGAAACACTTATTAATAGATTGGAAAATAGTTAATTTGCTGTGTATTGCTTTTATGGACAAAGTTCATAACTCCCTGAGTAAGTACTTGTTAAACTCATTTAAGTATGTAATACTTACCATATGTAATAATGCCTTACGTAAAAGTACAATATACTGCTGGATCTTAACTGGATTCAGAGTACTAGTATCAGACACATACTGTTACCTCCCTAATATGGATGGAGAAACTAGAGACATAGATGGGTTAAAGTGAGTGGCCCAGTGTCATGCTAAAAACTAGCGGTGAAGCTGACAGTGAGAAAAATCAGATTATCCAGTGCTGTCCTACTGGGAAAAAAAAAAAAATTATCTGTCTCATAAATAACAGAGCAGCTCAGAAGTGTTTCTTCACTTTGCCAACATTGTGGATAAATGTTGGCAGTGTAAATGTGTGGAATTTGGCATAGAGCCTCTTTCCTTACAATGTGTCATTCATCCTCATTTTTAGCATTTCAGTGGCTGTTCCTTTCAGGTGGCTATTAAAGGGAAGAAAAACAGACAAAACAAAACAATAGAATACACTTATATGACACTAATGAAATGTGAAAGTTAAACAGAGCATCCTCTTCTAGCTTTGTAGCAGTAAAACAGCTCTACAACCTCAATCATACGAAGTGCTGGAGTCCATCCACCAAAATCTTAAAATTTGGGGGTTTATCTTGTTGGGAAAATGTGAAGTTCTCTGTGATAAGGTTTTATGTTAAACTGAAAGAAGTGCCAGTAAAATTCCCAGAGCAATTACTCTATATAGAGCTATCAAAAATAGGAAATACTGTAGTTTCCCTCATAAAGCTGTACATCTACACAGATTCACTAAAGAACTATCCTCAGCTAGAAACTTCAGCTAAATGATATTAAACTCACATTTACAAAACACTTTAAAAATATGCAAGTTTGAGTGGCTGAGCTTCACTCTATGCACTGCCCAACCCTACATAAATCAATGTCCCAAGATATATCCTGAAAGTTGTATAAAGAGTAAGTCAAAATCAGAAAAAAAAATGTCAAGACTGTGTCTGAAATTCATAAAAATTAAGTCTACACTAATGAAAACATGAGCTTAATTTAAAAGAGCTTTGCTACAGCAGCATGTGCATAAAAATGCAAATTTTTCAGGTGGAAGGTTTTATCCAGCTCATGGCTAAATATAAGTACCCCATAATAAATGATCTTGAATCTCTGAGATCGGTCTGATTTTGTTTTAAATACAAAATAAATCCACATAACATTTTAGTCACCCCTATAGAAAAGAATTTTTTGTGTTTAAAGCCACTGTTATCTGTACTGATTACAAAATTTAGATCTTAATATGTGTTATCCACAACCTACATGCATTTTCAGAAGCTATTTACTTTATTTAAAGTCTCCCAGCCATAGCTTTTTACATGTAGTTCCAATAAGAAGACATCAATCTTTTGAGAATGAGATTGTGCTGCAAGAATTAAAAGCACCATGAAGGCAAGTAGGGAATTCCTTAAATTGTAGCTTATTCCTCACTAAGTTTGAAAATACATTTGTGAACTGTTCAGGACAAGTTGTATGCTGCTGTAGAGTCCTCCAGAGAACAGTGCAAATACAAATGAACTAAAGAAGAAAAAGTCATTATTCATATTTGTTACAAAATCTGATGTAAATGCACATAACACAGAACAAAATGTTTGCAGGTTCCTACCAACCATGCATTTTGGTGTTAAAATTCAGAAAAATAGCCCAGGGTGGAATACAGACAAGTCACTCTGTGAAGAATGACTATAGTTTCAGGCAAATGATTCCTAGCAGCTTTTCAGCTTCCAAGTTTAGCATTCTGTAGAATATGATATTCGGCAGTAGGTACTGTGTGAGAATTGGGCATTGTACAAGGGAACTTAGGCAGCTGCTTAAACTGAGGCTTGCATTTGCAGCTCCCAGACAACTCAGTGCTAAAAAAGAAAAGTCTTTCAGAGCATGAAAGGCGCGAGACAGTTGCAGACACGTGAGAGTGAGCTGGATCCCGGAGAACTGCATGAACTGGCATGTCTAACTATGATTAAGTGCCAAGCCGTTTTACAGTGATTTAAACAAGCCTCAAACTTCAGGAAATGAAGGGAGAGTGGGAGACTGTGCTTTTCATGTGGCATAGTATTATTTAATCACTAAGCCATTACCACCTTCTAATGAAATAAGTAAAGCACTCAAGATTTTCAACTCAACTATGTAAATTCTCCAGTTATTCTTCTGTTTGGATATTTGGAATTTTGTAAGGGTTGTTAATTTCTTGCTTTGGGTTTATTAAGCAGATACTGTGTATCTGTGATTATGGATACTTTAACTTATTTATATTACCCATTTTTTCCATTCCAGTTTCCAGTACTAATTTCAGTTACCTAAAAGCCAGCCAGAGCATGCTAAAATGGATCCACCCATCCAGAGGGATCAGTGGCATAGTTCAGATTTTCTCTTAGGATCATCCTGATTTCTATTCCATATTAAAAAAGGTCTCCAACACGGCAGCACTCTGTCAGTTGGTTAACTACAACGATAACTCTGTGCTGCTTGTATTACAAGCTTTGAAAATTCAATGTGATTTTTAAAAAAATGTTGAATGTGGATAGATCTTAGTAAGGTTCTTCTAGTCTATGTCTGTTAGGTTCAGAATATACAGAGCAAGAGCAGCAATGGAAAAAATGTAAAAGTTAATGCAGGAGTCCTGCAAGTCTTTCTCATCTACTAAAAGTCCCTGCATTTACAACTCACTACAGTAAACATCTTTACTTTTTTGTTTTCGTAGGTTAGACTACACTAAACTTGGAAAGCAATTCACTTCTTAGATGAAACTTGAAAGTCATCTGACCATTTTGCTAGATACAACTCTAAATCTATCTGAAATGCAAATACATTTTAGTGTTAGAAAAAAAGAAAAAAGCCCAAGTTTCCTGAACATGAGTTCACTAGCACCTAAGTTACTTAGAATACTAGACAAGTATCAGCTTCCTGCTATTTTTTCCCCAGAAGTTTCTACAGTTGGACTGCCCGCAAATTTAACTTTAGTCAGATTTATAGGCCAAAAAAATCCTTTACTCTGTTCTGCTTCCCACAGTATTGAGATGCTAATGTTTGGCCTTATTCATATCATATGCACATTTGATTACAGTCATCAAATGCTAGCATTAAGAGCTAGATAACACAGCTTTGTATTTTATTTTTAGACTGTGCCTTGCAATACAATCAAGCCCCCCCAGATCACAATGGAGCAGAAATCGAATATTCTGTTCAAAAGACTGCTAACACAAACATGTCTGGTTGTAGTGATGCCTCTCCAAAATCTGGTAACACCATCAGTAATTATTTTTAAACTGAAAAATTTAGCAAGTACCTCAAAAAAATGATATATATATATAAAATTTTCCAGCTGTCTCAAAGAAACATACAGATAGTAAACCTAGCAGAAATGTTTGATACCAAGACATTGCTAACTTCTACAAACTGAAAATAAATTAAGTGAGGTGCCCAGGTTCTTATTAAGAAGGTACAAAGAATCAGGGAAAGGACTTTATATAATACAAGCCATTTGTTTCTTTCATCTTCCAATGTCTATTTCACTAAATGTTTGCATATTGTTTGTTAGCATTAAAAAAAGTAGATACTTTGTAAAGATTTGTGATGTAAATACCACACTATTGTTTACCAGACAAGCTATGGGAACTATGTAGTTACTGTAGAGCTTCTTAGTCTTTTACATGCACATAAACAGTTACAGGACATGTGACTATGTGCTAATTGCCTCTAAAAAGGACAAGACACCTGAACAGAAAGTATGATTCTGCTCCAGTGTAGCACATCTATATCCTGTAGTCCAGGTGAGTCCTCAACACTTACAGACAGAAATATAGTTGCATGTTATACAACAGAACACGAACACACTTTGATCCTTTATTTTCTCAATCTAGTGTCACATTTAAATCTCCCCGAGTCATTTCCTTGTCAAAGGGCATCACTGAACATTGCCCACCTGAGATCTTATTTGCACAAGTCTTTTCAGTTCTAGTTAAGAAATATTAAATGTGCAGACATATTCAAAGTTCCAACACCTAACTTCTCACCTTTGCTGATATCCTTTGTCCATTTTCTTTTGTTATGTTCTAGGAGCTTTTAGGTTTTGGGTTAGCTCTTCAGCCTCCAAGGAAAAAAGTCTTCATTTTTTCCTAGCTTTTGTCACATAACACTGTACTGTTCTTCAGGCTGTTCTAAGAGTAGCTCACCAGTGCCTCCAGCCTTGGCTTGCAGGAACTCCTTTGCAGTGGTGGCAGCATAGCTGAACAGCTACACATCGGTTCTGCAACCCTTTGCGGTATGTAAAATAGTCACCATGCCAGATTATTTTATGTATTTTATGTTCCATTTCATGTAAATATTCTGCATGTGGAAACAGAATGCTCTGTCTATTAATACATTGAGATTACACAGATTGCCCAAGTCATAAAACAGCCTGAGAGGTAAAGACACTGCAATTTCAAAACACAGTGATCATTTCAGTTCTTGCAGAGGGAAAGAAGCTGAAATCTACTTGCCAAAAAGAGTAATGGAGATCTAAACACTGATACCAGTTCACAAATCTACCTTATACTGTATACCTACATTGGTAATTGTACTCTATGTTCCATTCACAGGAGTACTTTTATCCCAGTAATTTATTCCTAAATATAAAGGAAATGCACACCCAAATAAAACTATACAGAGTGTAAATATTAAACATTTTTCAAAGGGTTCTGAATGCAATAGTAGAGCTGTGTTTGTGTGTATGTTTGTTTTTCAGGAAAGTAATTCAAGGAACAAGAAAATGTTTGATTTACTATGAGTGAGCATTTTAGCAAAAAGAAAGAGATGAGAATGTGGTAGCCTGTGATGTAACCTGTTGAAGTACGCACAGGAAAGAAAGCAGGGAACTACCTTTATTTAAGAAACTGGAATTCAGAACATATCACAACTCTATCTCATCTCAACTCCCGTAGAAGCAAAGCACAGAACTTTCCAAATTCCTTATTTAAACTGAGAAAAAGTCAACACTAGATTGAAAAGAATCTACTAGATAATCTTGTTTCATTAAAATACATTGGCCTGAGTTCATGTTTTGGCAAGACAGAGTATGAAAGCCTGCTTTTATAGATACTGGAATGAGTGTATAAAATATTCTAGCTCTTGCTCCTACAAGATATACCCTAAGCTTACATATCACATACACAAAAAGAAACCAGATCAGTTCTCTTCAAAAAACACAGACCTGAGTTTGTGCATTCATAAATCCTTTGAAAATTGTCAGACTGAGAATCCTCTCACAACACTGCATCATTTTTTTTTTTGCCATGAAAAACAGTACACCTTCCTCAGAAAAGTGCTGCTTTCTACAGTTACTTACTAGATGTTTTTTGTATGTTAGATTAATAATTTTAGAAGCATGTCTTTTACTGATTCCTTCCGAGAAGAAAAAACAGCTCTGCCTTGCTAACCTTAGAATGGTACTAGTAGGGAAATATATAGAATTGAGCATCACTCTATTCTTTAGTCTTTTTATAAACTTAGTTTCTTCAAGTCTGCATAGCTGCCATTGTAAGGTTTTAAAAAGAAGCTACATGAGATTTTCAGTATGAGCTAGTACTGATAATCAGCATATTACTACTGTCATCACAAGTGTTTAAAAACTGTCAGTTTAAAATACTTATTTAGTTTATATTTAGTCTGATTTTCCTAGCCCTTTCCTCCAAAAAAAAAAAAAAAGTAATGCATAAAAAGACTAAAGACACAAGATTCTGCCACTGACCTTCCACTTTACTTTTGGCACATCCTTTCTCAGACTATTACACAACTAACAACCTGCAAATGCAGTGTTCCTTTCCATACACTTAGCTTTGTTACTGAACGACTGGACTATATTTACATATACATAGAGTTTATAGCCTAATATATTTCTAAGGTGAAGGCCTTTGAATGGGCCCATAAAAATAACATCTGGTGTTTTCTATCTATTCAAATACCATATTAACATTGGTTGGTTGGGGAGGAGGCAGGTTTGCACTACTGCCTGCAGACAAGGGTCAAAAAACTCCCGGACAGGACTGTTTTGCTGACATGTGAGGATGTATGCACAGGAAAATAGGTTATTCTGTTCAAACCTACTGAGCACTTGCCCCAAATTTCATGTTAGACACATATTAGATGAACAATTAGATGTTAAATTCCTGTTCTTGGATATAATTCAAGCCAAAGGTGTGAGTCTCTGTGCATATTTACAAATATACATTAGAAATTATTATGATGATGTTATAAGCACTTTAGAACACCTTAGAGTGGCACCCCCTAAGGGACTGAAGAACCTAGTTCAGTTAAGAAATTTGATTAAAGTACTGAAAATACAATGATCTGTTTTAGGAGAAAGGAATATTCAACATTACAAGCAACACTTCTTTTACCTCCTAAAATTTACCAGAACAAACACTTCCCATTAACTCTTCACGGATGAATCACTTAGTCCCACCATAACCATTCTTTAATCTGTTTTAGTAACAATAATTACTTAAACTCAGGCTAGTATAGTACAATCTAGCAGAAAAAGTAATTAATCGACATGCAGGGGATTTTGGTAACATTGAAGTGAAATTATCTGGTAAATCATTTATTTGTAACAATGCACTATTAGTTGAAAACAACATGCTCATCACAGGACGAGACAATTAACTTTTATTTCCACTTTCAGCAGTTCTACACTGTTGTAGTAAAAAAGTTTCTATTGATAACTAGCAGCTTCTGAACAGCACATTAAAAATAAGAGAACTGAAAATAAATCCAGCATTTAAGAGAATTAAAAGGGAAGGGAATTAAAAGGGAAGGTTAAAGTGTAGACTTTTCCCAAATAAAATGGAGGGCCAATTTGAAATAATTGTCTAATTGTTAGCAAATATGCATCAGTTATTTACTGTGAATGCAGCAAGCAACTTCTCCTAATGCAAAGATTTTAAACGGTAGACTCACAGACATGCTCAGAGCACTTATTTTTGAGGAGTAAGAGGCAGCCCACAGTGAAGCCATCTAACTTTCATTTTAAAAAAGAAGATAGCTGAGTATACACGTGAACTAAACACGCTCAGTCTTCCCCAAACACTCTAAGTTTAAAATCACATTTAAAAAAGACGAAGATATTCAAGGTAAGTAAAAATAAATATATGTACATACATATGAACACTTTCACAACTGAGAGAAAATTATTCACAAAGTCTTTAGAATAAAACAAAATAGCTGTTCTTAGCACTGTAGCAGTGCAAAGTTTTTCTGAGGCTTATAAAAGGAATTGGTAACTTCAAAAGCTGAATTTGAAGTAATCAACTTTAACACAATTGTATTTTCAGTCATCTGATGGGTTGTAAACAGATTATAGATTAGGATGCAACCAGCTTGGCACAGCCACAACATCCAGACTTTCACATTCAACTGCATGCTAACAGCAATCACATCATACAGGGTCACTCTGGTAATGAACTAGAGAACTGTCTGCAAGTACTTGCAACTACAGACTGCTCCTGTACAAATGCAGCTATCAGTCATTTTTCATAAATTAATATAAGGGCAGGGAAATCTAACTTTTCACAGTTTGGCTGAATGTTTTCTATATTGCATTTATGAATAGATGAGTTCCATATGAGTTCATCTTGAGCTGGGCCCGACCCGTGATCTGCTATAGTGCTCATGGAAGTGCATGGCTGCCAATAATTAGTCTGCTGGAAAAAAAAATTTAAAGGAGCTTCATGCATATCTATTAAAGCAAAAATAACTCCTTAATTATGAGTATATTGATCCTGCAAATCACAGCCTAACCCACCATCTATTGCTCCTCATCCAGTGAAAGTGTGGCAGTATTTCTGTAAAGCACACAGGGAATGTTATTTTAGTTAAGTTTAAAGCTTACACTTACAATAGTACAATATGGACAATAGTACAATATGGACAACTAAGTGTTTATTCGTTTACTAACCGTACTGTGGAATAACTTGAGGAATCTTCTTCGATACACACATCTGGTCAGCTGGCAATAGTCTAAGCACTTCAGAAGCCAACAATCAGGAGTCTTGTGTATGCTCTGAAGCTCAATTGTAGAGGGCATTTTTGTCTGAATTACATTTACCATGATTTAAAGATAGAGAACACATCCAAGAGTACCTGACATTTTCTGGGCACCATGACAGAACTCACAGGTTTAAAGCAAGCAAGCGTTACAGTATTTATTTTCACAGAATCACTGTAAGTTTTACCTTTCTACCTCTCTCTTGGTTTATCACTGGATGGACAGTTAAATTTAGTCCTCCATCTAAATCATCCGAAGCCTTTAGCTTTTTGCTCCAAACTATAAGCTCAAAACTGAGAGCAAGTGCTATTGCTCTCCCAACAATCTTAATTTTACATGGCTTAGTTCGCTCTCCCATATTCTCCATTCTTTTACCTGTCCTCGCTCAGATTCATGCTACAGGGGCACTCACACTCTTCCCTTTTACTCTGCACTACAGAATTACCTTTCTCCATGTTTCTTGCCTACCAGCAACTTCCTGTACCCTGTGCTGTCAATCCTGTGCATTCTGACACGAGTTAATACTCCTCACTCATAAATGCTTGGGATGGATTTGAAAACTCTAACTTCAAGAACAGTTTCATCTTGCTTTCTGATGCAAACAATTAAGTGCTCAATCACCACTGATAAATTATCATTGTCAAGTTTAAGTTTCAGTCAAATAAACACATTCGTATTCCTCCTACGATGCAAGATTTCAGCTCTCCTACCTCATCGGCCTGCTGACACAGCCTTCGTCCATATTTCTCCACACAATTTCTTCAGGTTGTCTCACATTCAGGTCTACACTCCCAAGTTATCATCTCTTTTCCTCAACCCTACTTACAAAGTTCCCTCATCTTCTCAAGGAAACTCCTTCTTCAACCCCTGCTTCCAGCACTTCTTATATATTGTTGCTTGTTGCTTCTATCATCCCCCTTAGCATCTCCCTCACAGCCAAGGCTGAGGCACAGGCCGCTCCTAAGGACTAAGCTTCCACAGGACAGCCACAGTTACAGTAACGCCCCAGGCAATCTGCTGCGGAGTCTTTCCGTTCAGTACCGCTAACAGCACGGTAACGCCGGCTGTCTGATAGAACCCGACGGCGGGAACAAGAGCCCTTAGGGCGGCTGCGGCCCGCGGCCCCACAGGCTCACCCTGCCCTGGCTGCCGGCGTCCCCCTCAGCCCGCGCCGCCGCCGCTTCCCGCCGG
>VZZY01022692.1:13286-74523 GCA_013400335.1 Eurystomus gularis
CGCCGCCGCTTCCCGCCGGGCCCTGAGGGCCGGGGAGCGGGGACAGGCCCCGCCCCGCCGACAGCAGAAACCCCCGGGGCAGAAGGGACAGACAGACCTGCTGCGACCCCAGCACCGCAGTGCACCGCCCTCAACTAGTGTAGCCATGGCTGCTCCTCCAAAGAGAGATCAAAACAACAGCTCTAAAATTGAACAGACCCGTGGGTTTCCCCCCCTCCCCGGGGAAGAAAAGGGAATTAAAAAAAGAAGTAATTAAAAAAAAGTAGTTCAAAGCATTACACAGATGCATCTGACTTTCTACTGAGCCAAAACACAGCCTCTCAGCAACTTACTAGCTATCCCAGCTCCATAATGAATCAGCCAAACCAATGCCTTCCCATACCTCTGGAGCGGAGTAATAGCACATAAAACCCCCACAGATGAAGACCCAGGAAACTCCACAGCCGTGAAGCCCAGTGATGACAGGTTTGTTTTTCAGAAACAAATGCTGCAAAGATCTAAATTTTATGCACGTATTTTAAACATACATTAGGAAACAAATGTGGATCTAATTTAAGAGGTAACATTCTTTCCCTTCTAGAATTAATAATTTAAAGTGAAGCGTACCAAACCCCAAAGAATAAGGAGGTTTGAGGCAGTATCAATGGGGCCAGTTCTTTCTTAGGACACCACCTGTCACTGCCCCCTGACAGTTCTCCGCCCAAACCTGCAGCATTAGAAACATTATAGCCCCACATCCAGTCACATTTTAATAGCTTACCTAGGCCTTAACTGGTAAACTCAAACACGTAAGGACAAGAAAATGGAAAAGCAGTATTTTCTTAAGAGGTATTAATTACAGTTAGAGATAAACAACATCCTGCTCCTCCAAAAGACAAATTAGGAGGGAAGAAGGGTAGAAACAGTGTGAATATCCATTAACCTTTGTAGGTTAGAGAAGGATATACATGGTCTAAAGTTTTTAAGGGATTCTATTGTAATGCAATTAAGACATATTTTCCCTGCAGGTACCTAAGTGTTGCTGTTCAAGAGTGAAGACAGTACCATGAAGATCCTAATGGCCTCAGGGTAAAGACTCCAGGTCGATTCCCTTCAACAGCTTGGGCCTCTATAGCTCTTAAGCAGAGACTTTGTTGCCTCTTAACCTACACTTCTGACAATCTCTTTAAATGCTTTTGTATCCTTTTGACATCATGACTCAAAGCTCCCTTCCCAAATCATGTTATGCTAGTTCTTCAGGTTTTATAGTTAACAACCTCCCTGCCCCAGCATTTGAATAGAACACCATATAAATTACCTGAATCATCTCCATAACTGATGAATCTTTTATACAACTGTTAAGCTTTGCATATATTCTGAGAACTATATTTGCAGTTTCTTTGTAGATTTGGATACTCAAGATAGAAGTGATTTAAGTATTTACTCCTCAGGTCATAAGTCTTAGAGAAGAAAAGTCTCTGGATCCTTAAGAGCAGAAGAGTTCAGTTACTAATCTCCCCTTGCATCACTAAAACACTGTCTTCTTTCCCACATTTTAGTGTGAGAATGTGATGATATGGCTCCTATTAAAAAACCAACAATTTAATTATACTACTTCTGGTAGTAATCCAAGGTTAGAAATAAAACATTTCAACATTTAACATCTTTAAATTATTTCTCCCTTTGCAATGCAAGTTCAAGATAGCTCTCACAATCATTTAAGAACTCACAAATTTTGGCATACCTTCAAACAGGTTATTGCATTGTTTAAATGACAGCGGTTCCCACTGCAATGTAAATACAATCTGATTATGCCTTCTTAATATTCCACTCTTCCACAGCAATGACTTTGAACTCACTGATTTGTAGAAGTCTTTTTACACCACCACCCCCCCCCACTCCCCCAAGTGAAGCACTTAGTGATTTAAATCTTATGACAACAGGCTTGCTTTTCTTGGTTACATTTCAGAAATATCTTGAACATAGTCCACAGACCAAAAGGGTCTGCTAATCACAGGCTGACAAAAAAACCTGTTATCTTATGAAGGGGAAAAAAAAAGAGTTGACTAAAAACATTTCAGAAACAAATAAAAACAAAATAGTTTCTAAGAAAATGTCTTTAATTTTCATTTTATGGAAATACATATTTTGGCTTTATTTCCATGATACAAAAATGTTAAATATCAAACATTTTCTGAAATCTACCAATGCAGATCCTTTTTTAAATGAATAAAGGGCTGGTGCAGTTAGCAGGTTTGTCACAGGTACCAAAAAACATTTTTACAAAAACCCCGCAAGCTGAGGAAGGAGGAGGAAAGAAACAGATCAAGACTTAAGAGTGAAAGCCACAACAGATGTGAAAACAAAGGAAAACTACCTCCCACCAGGAAATTAATGTTTGAAAAAGTTGGAAGTTACCTTTTTTTGAAAGGGTAAGCTATGTGTAAAGTTGGTATTTAGTTGGATACTGGCTGCACGGGGAGTAGGGGGTAGAGAATGGAAAACTAAAGATTTCCAGATAAAGCAAGTGGCAGAAAGCAAGATGCAAAACTGCAGTTCTACCTGTTTGATGAATGTTGACAGCATACTAGTACTGCCTGAAGAAATAGCTAAGGGTTAGGAGACTGGTGGTTACTCCCCTCAAGCACAGGAAACAGCCTAGCACAACATCAGAGAGTGCAGGTTCTTTTTGTACATTTCATAGCCAGCATGCCAAAGTAGGCGACCAAATTACATCTAGTCTTGCTTCTTAAATCTAACATCATTTACAACAGCAAGGATTTCACATGATCAACAACGAATCATATACTAGTTAATATGCACACAAGTAAAATTGACAGTGATTGTTCAATAAACAGTTTAAAATAATTAAACTGATTTTTCAGGACACATACTGCTTTGTTAACACCACTTTATTTAAATAAAGTATGGCTTCCAAGAGGTGTATTCTCACAACTGCTTTCAATCAATTCCATTTGTTAAGGCAGTTGTTTCCTACCACGTTTCAGGGACTTCAAAAATTCCAGTGGAATTAGTTGTGAGGCTTCCTAGAAGACAGTCATGGAACAACATATTAAAGACTTCAATATACAAACACTGAAAGCCATAAAAATTAAATCAAGAAACTTTTTATTCTTTCAGAGCATAAAAATATGCATTTTCTCCTCTAGAGCAAGACTCTAGATACATTACTGCCAGTAACAGGTTAATATCAAGTTTCTTATCTAAATGGCATTACCATATTTTGCAATTAATCAATACTTTTAATCCACATAATTTTGTTTTTGCAATAACTGGGATGATAAAGTTAAATAATACTGTTTATTATTGTACTTGCATTTATTCTTAAGACAGTGAAGAGTATTTCCAGGCCCAACTTAACTGGAGAAGAAAGATGACTCACACTAATACTGATAATGTATATTTCCATAATGCCAAATACAGAGCATGAATTTTATACTCGGAATTCCAATACACAGTCTTGTCATTTTGCATATGCTTGTATGACCCAACTGCCCTGCTGAACTACAAGAAGAAAGCAATTTCCAAGCGCAGCTTTTGAATCAGCTAAGAAAGATTTTACTTAACCAAATCAGGAGAAAGGATGCTTGATATACAATACCATTTTCTGGATAAGAGTGGCTAAAGCAGATATTGAAACAAAGTTTAGAATTTGTATTAAAGACAGTATTGATTTTTCAAGCCTTACATTGTGAGTTCTAAACCAGATTTTAAAAAAAGGAAATTTATAAAATACGTAACAGAAGAAAGAAAGAAAGAAAGAAAGAAAGAAAGAAAGAAAAAAAATCACTTGGGCAAACACAATTTGAGTCTTTCACAACAAAAAGCTACTATTTCTTCTACTTTTCAAAATCAGCATATCCTGAAAGTTGAGATTCCTCAAGCTTCCACAACTAACACTACCAGTCCTTGAAATGTGAATGATCTGCTCCAGTAAGTCTTTCAAATAAGCAAAGGCCTACTCAGAGTAGTAGTCTACATGGGTAGACTGCAAGAACTGTTTAAGGTGACTATTGATGCACTCATCCAAAGCTTTTGGAACAGATCTTAAACGCACTTGCTTTTCATCACTGTCTTGTTAAACATTATCAGAAAAAAACCCCACAGCTAAGTGATTCATAAACACAAAGCACTGAGAATGCTAAAGGGCCTGCCTAAATTTAAGGGCCCAGTAGATCAGCAGCTGGGTGGCAGCTCACTCCTTCATGGAGTTCTCTCAAAGTCAACACTTTCTCAGAAGATGTTCTAGAGAGGAAGGGGTTTCACTGGAGTTGCAGCCTAGTTATTGCTATCAGGGGATATAAAACAGCAATCTGACTGGGTCAAACTGTCGAGTGCAGTTTGACCCAGCAAACTGTGCAGGTCTTTTTCAAGTGGCACGCCAGAGGAGCGGTGAGGGGCCAGTAGGTAGACTGTCAAAGCTTTGGCTTAATTGTAGAGGTAAATAATATTCTGACAGGTTCCATTGTTTTCTCAACTTACAGAAATATCTCACAAATAATTGTAAATAAGGGATGTTAGTGCAATATTATCAGGACATATAGTCTTAAAGTGCTAATTAAAAAAGGGCACACCTATTAGCTCTCAGGGCAGCAGGGGTGGGTTTATTACAACCGGACTCATTCGCAAGCAACAGAGGTTGTGTAATGATACACATCGGCAGGTCAAGCTATGTGCATTCAAGTATGCTATGACTCCATCCAATCAAGCTTAAGGGAGAACGTCCACATCATGTTAACCTTACATTGTGATAAAGTATTGGATTCATAAGGAAATCTTCTCTAGAATCATACTTCCAGAATTCAATTTTGCTTATGATATCCAAGACATATTGGGTAATCTTAATTAGAAGGTCACATTAAAAGAAGTGATTAAGAATAGCTAAAAATATTCAAAGAGCTTTATTTTAAGGAAGAAAGGAAGCAAGTAAGAAATCAACTACATTCTGCTTCCTTTGGCTGATCCCAGGTGGGGTTCTGTGTTTCTGTGGTTGAGGGGGGAGGTTCGCTTTTTAGGCTGGTTTTTTGTGGTCTTTTTTCATTTGTTTCTTTTACCATTTTTCTGTGCTGCAATCTTCAGTGTAAATAACTTTTCTGGACTTCTATGAATGTAATGGAATAAGTCACTGTTATAGAAGATATTTTGCAATAAGCTAAGTCACTCAAGAAAACAACTTCAATTCTGTTTAGGCCTAGGGTAGTTCCAAAGAGGACAGAAAATCATGCACACCAACATTGTGCTTACCTGCTGGAACTTGTTCTGTCTTGATCTTTTTGAACTTCTTGGCTCTCTTCTTAATATCTGGAAGGGACTCTGCACAGGAGTCAGTCTGATCATAGTCCGGATCTTTGCCTTCTCCCTCTTCCATATCATCAGAACCAGTTTCTTCCTGAATAGGACTCATGCTTCTCTTTTCTGCTGTACTGGTACCTGTGAAACTGCAAAGCAGAAGAAATACGATGATGAACAAGTCAAGAATAACTACTACATAGGTACTAGATATCGTACATCTATTAAACGCTTATGAAGGTAGTAGAATAAGCTGTAGTAAGTGGTGTCTCGTGAAATTACATTATCTGGGAGATCTAACCTAACTATAAAATTCCCTAAGTTGGCTATCTAATCCAAGCCTATGTAGATGAAGATATTCATTCTTTGTACTACTCAGGCTTAGCTGCTATTCTGATGAGATCACTCAACTCAAGTGTAATTAAAGCTGTTCTCTATCCATGCTTTTTATTCCCTTAGTTATGAAAGCTTTTACAAAGCATTCTTAATAGACAGTAAGTTATAAACAACTGTTAAGCCTCAAACACACACCTTGATATTGAAGGATTCTACGTGCTAACTTCATCCTCTCTCCTGGAATGGTATGCAGTTTTAAAAGCATTTCTACTATATAAAGGTATAGAAAACTATCAAGATCCAATATATGATTAAATCAGGCCTTCAAGTGAGGAGTTCTACCATCTAAGGGGCTAGTAAAATAAAAAGCACAAAAACCAGCACGCTCATTTCCATAGGCAGTATCTGAATGAAGACTAAAACAGTATGGAGATGAACGTACGCTCCATTTCATTCAGCATACATTGAAATAACACTGCACAAGATTTTCGTTCAACTGGAATGCTATTGTTGAGTTTCCTTGAAAGACAAATGACAATATCAAAATCAAATTAGCATGAGTAAGAATGCTAAGAGGGAGGAATTAAAAAAACAGTTCCTATTACAAACCTATAGATATGTGAATATCAGCTACTGAAATGTGTACTTTAATGCTCTTTTAGAGCAATCAATTTAAAAAGGTAGTTTTAGACTTACAAACCTTTAGTTTTTTCATGAAGAACTACACAAAATGGTTGTACACATCTAAGCCATGTGCTGTTCTTTTAATTAAATAAAAATTAATACTGAGTTACAGAACAAAGCTTTACAAGCTATTTTATTTTTTTCTTTCTAATGAATAATACCAGGGAATGATGGTGTTTCAGTAAGGTTTCATCCAAGGACTGTTAAACTTGGCTGTATAGTTTTGGCTTTGAAATGGAATTTTTTCAGCTGAACATTTTGCAATTTAAAACAGACTCTTTCTGGGGTGTCCAAAGGCAATAAACAAACATGAAACATATGATTACACCTTATGCTCTTACTTTCACTTTAGGAGCACAAACACCATTTCCTTTGATGAATAGCTGGCTTTTCCTCCAAACATTCAAACACAGAAGGCTTTCTTGCATGATTTCTTACAAATCATCATTTTGAGTCACACCACAACTACCATCAATAAAAAGATGCAAGCCAAAAAGCTGGATAGAACTGTTTATCCTACATGCACACTTCAATATTGTAAAACAGGCACAAACTAGGTTTGGAAAGAAAAAAAAGTCTAGTGAAGAAAGAGCATTTAGAAAATCAAAAACTACTGTGCAATTTTTTTTAAAACATTGTTTAGAAAAAAGTTTGTAAGAATTCTACTTTTGGGAAAGATATTCTGAAAAATTCATGTGGAAGAAAAACTCAGGATCCATAAACTATGATCCCAGGATTTCTTAGACATATTATGAGCAATTGGCTCTTAGAAGAGGACCTCCACTCACTGTAGAGGTTCCCTTTTTGAAAAGTATTATGACTGAATTTATTTTTTTTCAACTTTGACCCTTCAGAAGTTATTATACACAAAGAGAAACAAGTTCTTCACTGCACACTTAGCTGTGTACCAAATTACAAAATACAAATGAATTTTAGGCCTTATGTTCTTCCTGTGAATACCTTTAGGGAAAAAAAAAACCCAACCAAAAAACAGCAGCACAAAATCCAAAGTATATATATTTCATAATCATGAACTGCTGACTTCCTGCTTTCTCCCAAAATACTAATTCACCCTAGGTGGCTAAGGGTTGATTGGTTTTGGTGTCTTATTCTGCTTTGACCTAAACTAAGATTCAAGGACTACAGCAACATTATTTATTCAATCAGCTATAGTAGCAAATCAGTATGGTTGTCTATACAAGTTAGAGAACCACTTGGAGTAAAGTTCAGTTTTCCAATTATACCAGTTGTTTTGGAATATGCCCATATTTCTGTCTTGACTTCCTTACTCTGTTGAGTAACAAAGTGGAAGAACCAAACAAACAAATAGCTACCAGTAATTGTCCAATTCAGATGTACTTGTCCAGGATCCTCAACCGCTTGGTTACCCGAACCACTTAGAGACAGAGACTTACATCATCCATTAACAAACGCAGCACTTCGGTTTCAAAACACACATTTACAACAGTTATCCAGATAATTTAATTTTTTTTAAGTATGTATTTAAAGAGGTTCTGAGATTTCTTTTGTATATTGAAATGAAGATGGTTCTCATTTTCAAAATAGTATTACTAGCCAAGTTTTTCTAGGGGGAAAAAAACCCCCAAACCCACAAGAAAACACCCACCACAAGAGAAGCCTATCATGCATTGCCAGCTGGCAAATTTACTTAGTGACCACAAGGTAGCTTTCACATCAGTGATGACGGCAGGTGGGATTCCAAGCCTCTTCAATGACAGCACTGGTCCTTCTGCCCCAACTTCTCCCTTCTGTTGATCTATTTTAAGGCCAGCCCACAGGCAAACCTGACAAGGATGAATGCCACTCGAGGAAGGTAGTAGAAACAGAAAATCTAGACTTTATTCTTGACTTCTATTAAACACAATCCCAACCAACAGAGAATACAGTATTTCTGTTAAGTTCCAGCAGTATAACTAGCAGCATTAGTACTAAAAAGTTTAATGAATCACCAGGTTGTGGAAGACTTCTGTATCACTCTACAGCCAAGAAAGAACATGGACTCCATCTGATTAAACTGCCCGTGAACGTTGTAATATCACTGCAGCTACTAAACAGCAGCAATCCAACTAGTACTATGGTAATTATTTTGAAAGAGTCAGCAACTGGAGGGAGAGCAAAAGGTGGAGAGGGAGGGGAGATGATGTAGCATTAAATATCTTCTGTTTTGGAAAAGTGTGCCCTACTTTTTAAAAGAAGGACCGCTTCCATCACAACAGAGCATCCTGAATTTGCCTGGATAAATGTAGACTTCCAACTTCAAGCAAATTTTGTTTAAATGAAATTATAAACCCTGTGTTCTCCTGCCACTTTGAACAACATTTGGGGGGGTGGGAGGGAGTAGTTACTTACTCATCATAAAAATTCATCATTTCAGTGTAAAAGCAGGTGAAATCACCTGGAAAAGCATTAGAATACTGGAATACTATAATAATTTGCTTGCTATATTTATTATCCATATCTTTAATGATCGAGTTTTTCCCAATTCTTATCCTTTATTGAGTAATAAACCACTATAAACAAACATTTCTGTAAAAGACAGAAGAATCATGAGTAGAAATACATGAACATTTCAAAAATGTGATAAGCTACCTTCCGCAAAAAAAGGTATTTAACAAAGTGGTGCTGCGAGCAGCTAACTTGCACCCTAACTTGACAGAAGATGCAGCAATCCTGGTTTTAGCTAAAAACTTGTTAAGCTGGATATCTAGTTTCACACAGAACATACCTATTTGATTTTTCATGCTACGGTTTAACACTACTTTGCTAAGGAAAAGATTGTAAATCCATGCATTTAACAGTCATGGCAGAGCTGGCAGGAGGTTACTTGCTAAGCACAACATAGCCAGGGCTGTCTAATACAAGAGGCCATGACAAGTGTGTTCTGAACAGTGAGCAGCTTCAGAGAAGGGGAACTTATTAACTTCTTGAAGTTTTGTCAAATGCATCAGTTTTTCCTCAACTTCTCCATCTGACATTAATAATCAGGCATATTTCCTTTAAAATCAATTTTGATATCTAACAGTAGTACTAAGTTGTATGCATGGGGTATATATTAATTATAAGCAATCTTACATTGTGACTGCTATTAATACTATTATGCTACATTTTCTGAAGAGTAGTTCCTCAAAAATATGGGACTATAGGTGTTTTAGAAGACAGGAATTAAAGAACTTCTGTTACCATACTTATCAATCTGCCAATTCGAGACAAAAGTTCCTTACAAGAAATACCCAACAACTTCATTACTGAATGAAAAAGCAGCCAAGATATATTGTCAACATGGAGAGGAACAGATATTCTGCAGCTGTACTCCCTGGCAGAAACGGATGCAGTAAGCTTATTAAATAATAAATAAATAAAGGATGCAGTAACATCAAGCTATTATAAGAGATCAGCTGCTCAATACATCACAGTATTGAGTGCTCACCTACATATGATTCAAATTAATCTGGACAAATAAACACACAATTTATTATATTTTGTATTAAAATGGTTATATGTAATACATTAAAATATAAATAAATATTTCTGAGATACCTTTGTTTGGAAACAAAAGGAAAATGTTCATCTTAATTGAACTGAAATACTGCAAGGTTTGCGGTTCCACATTATACCTAACCAGATTACACTTAAGAGGAAGCATTTACAAGAGATTAGTTGACAAGAGAACGCAATCTAACTAGCAAAAAATAAGAACTAGTAAAAAATAAAAATGAAATTAAGAAAAACATGTCAAAAGACCTGCATGAAAGGGAATCTGGAACAGAACCAAATCACTTTATTAATGCTATAACAAGAGAACCAAAATTCCTGTAACATCAATTACAGAAGTTCTTTCAACAAAATAAAGGCTGCTATCCAAGGCTATCAAAGTGTTGATCATCTGAAAACTAGGCTGCTTCTTGTGGAATTTACAACACTAGAAAGAATACATTAAAAATTTTCAAGGCAATTAAGTGCTTAGGCATACAACTCACTGTAGTATATCATAGTTTCATGGAATACATTGAAAATGTTATTTAACCATTTTCCAAATTACATGCAGTAGTCATCAAATGTTTTTGTGAGTTAAGAACAAGTCAGCTTTCTGCATTTACCGTTTTCCAAAGTATACGTTAAAAGAATAAGTTGTCTATGGTTCAAACTATAAGCTGCCACTCTGTCCATCTGTCTACAATCCCAAAAACCACCATCAACTGAGAAGAGATACTTCCTCTAGTAGAAATGAAACTAGGACTTAGTATTTCTTTGCAGTAGACTCAAGATGTGATAAGTATTTTTAGACTATTTAATACAGACTTAATTATAGACCTAAAACTAAGCCACATGTAAACTAATACCAGAACAATCTTTGGAGCTCCTCAGCTCTTCACAGCGTGGACTCCCAAGTTTTCCCAAGTACAATAGTTCAATGAAATTAATTTCATTTGATACGGGTTTTATCATCACGTTCCTCCACGTGGTTTTTAGGGATCAAACATGTCTCTACCACGTGTAGAATTCCCACCATGACAAAAACCATTTGAACATTTGACAACTAGCCAAAATACACACCTGAATTTAATTTTGCAAAGCAGGCAAATCATAAGCTCATGTAAGTGAGAAGAGCAGAACTAGTTTAGCGTATTTGTTAAAAGACAGACAACATTTACAGGAAGATATAACGAGAGCTAGAACTTACAGCACTCCCAAGAGAGATAAAGCAGAAAGACCTCAATGTTGGTTTTACGACCATCTCATTTGGTCTGTCTGAGCAGGGGAAACAAAACGCCCAAAAAACCAAAACCACCAACCAAAAAAAAAAAAAATCCACTGCGAAACACCACCTTACAGAAATGTAACTTACGCACTCCCCTGAAACTTATTTTTATACAGAATTGACAGAATTTGCAAGTGGAAGAAAGAATGGCAATAACTTGATACGTTAATTATACAATTATATTGACACTAAAAGACCTTTCTGATTCAGAGCTACATAGATGACTGAAAAAGAAACCTCCTTTTACCATCATATCCAAAACCTGTGATTAATGTAAAAGGGTAAAAAAGGAACAAGAAATACACACAGCAAAATACTGTACCAGAATGAAACCCGGCATCTCTTGACTTAACATTGTCCCTAAATAACGAAGTAAAACCCTTTTCAAGTTTCATTCTTAAAGCTTCAAGCCGTGCAAGTATCATCATTTGCCTTCCTGATTCTGAAGCACAAGGACGCTATCACCAGCACTGCTCAAGATGGTAATTTATACCCTTCTCTGTGGCAGTATTATCACCATGGAAAGTCATCCAAAACCCAAGATGGCCTTTACAAGGGTGTAAGATGACAGCTAACTTTCCAGATGACACAAGCCATTCAGAGGTGTTAAATGAATAAAGAAAGTAATTATTTTAATTTAGTATAAGAAATGCTATTGCTACATCAAGCTCAGAAGCTGTGATTTGATCTGCCCTCAAGATCCCAGTATTTTTAAAATTTGTCTAGTCACGTTTGTGATTAAATTCCCTCTGCTCCTTTACCAATGATCTCGTGACAGCTGATGTATCGCTACTGATGTATATGCAAAGAAATATGTAAAGAAAAAAGTTACCTCTTTGTTAAGAACAACCTGAAAATTGCTAGACTTCTAATAAAAACGCAATAAAAATACAAGAGTTGGCAACGCAGGAAAAGTCTTACCTGTTAACACAGTAGTATCGACTCCGGGAAACATAAGGTGTGCACTGAGTTTTTAACCGCTTTCTCTCCATCTCCTTCCAACTATCTTCTGTACATTTTCTCTTTGCCTGTTTCTCTTCATGTTTTTTCTCAACATATTCTGCATACGTCTGGATCCTATAACTTTCAGCGTACTTGCTGGTGTTTACAGCTATGGGGAAGAAGAGTGATGTTATATACAAAACACTGTCAAATGACAGCATGCCCTCTCCTGAAATAACTGATTTTGAAAAGCAGAAGGCAGTGAGTTATTTGTTCTGTTCACACAAATGACTTCTGGTTCCATCGTTAGTGGCTAAGAAAAAAAAAAGAAACAAAAAAAGCCATACTCTCCTACATTCACATGGTATGTTTCAATTAGATTTTCAAAAAAACTCTTCTCAGAGTCAGACTTCATACAAAAAGGGTTAAATCTGCTAAAGACTTTTCTTTTAAATTAGAAACCATCAATTCTTCAGTTGTAACCCTCTTCCAGATTGCTTGTTGGCAAGAAAAGATTTCCTGGATTTTTTCCCTTTTAGTCTCATTACTTAACCCAGCAGGTTTATTTTGCAAGTCTGCCAGGAAAAGACGACATTTGCAAAGCCTTTGCCAAAACTCTGTTTGATTGCTGTGAAACATAAGCTTATTTGAGCTGCATTTTTGGTTGCACAAGATACCCGTGGAAGCAGCACTGAACTAATCTCCAGCTGTTCCATCCTTGTATCTTTCTAACGTTTGGTCTCCATTTAACTAAAAAAGACTGAGAGTTCAAGGTAGAAGGATTTCTGTCAATGCAAAATTAGAATTACTTCAAAAATAAAAGAAAACTTCCACTGCCTTCACCCAGCAACAATTTACCAACATTCCTTCAAGTCCCAGCATCTTCACAGCTCTCAGCCTTTAGTCTGCAAGCCAAGCTCTGGCCTGAAGCCATCACTATAACAGATGAATCAGCAAGTTAAACTGACTGTCAACTGGTGTCCTCTGCTGCTTTCAGAGCAAGAAAGTATTTCTTTCACTGAAAGAAAGTATTGTAAACCAACCAGTAAACCAGTTTAACTATAAAGTAAAACAACACAAAAACCCAACAGATTGTTTTTCATATACTTGGGCTGCATATTTTAGAAGAGCATAATTGTAATGAAGACAAAAATCCTGGTTTTATTATGTCCTTCCAGTCTTTTTGTAGAAATTTCAGATGGGTATCAATCTTTCAGGTGTTCTGCATTACCTCTAGCCTAAGCAGTAGAAATAGCAAGCTCCAACATTACAACTCAGAAAAGGTGAGTAAGGTGAATGGATTTGGGTTTTTTAACTCTTTCAGAATAGATAATCTATTCTGTATATTGGCCATGCTACTGTCTATTATGTATAATAGCAGTCATGGTAAAGTCTTTCAAACATACTTAAAACTGGGCAACAGCGCTGTATATTTAATTTTAATCCCAAGAAGAGATAGCAGCAATTATGATTAACAGCCTCATGAGATTGTTGCACTAACCAAAGAGATGTTATGCATACCTCCTTTCACAATCCTGAAATTTTTTTGAACTGTGAAGTTAGAGGATTTGTTTGTAAGAATTAGGAGTATATTTATTGCCCATGAAGTTATGGTGCAGGCATCATGAATGAATTAACAACGCTCACTGGAGTGACTGCATGCCAGCCGACATTTCTCAGAGTAAAATTTATTTAGTTAAACTCAAGCATGTTTTTACTTGCTAAGTCAAGCACATGGTTACCATGGATCATCAGATAAATAGCCATTTGTTAAACACAATAACCATTTCACATTATTTGTTTTGCTATAAACTGAGAGCGAAAGTTATGGCTCTTCCATTTACTTGCTTGACAAATCTGGCCTTTAGGAGGAAAAAAAAATAGGGGGGGGAGGAAATCATCCTTATGCAGCCTAAAGATAATTTTTAAATCTGTTTAAGAGTCAACTCTGCTTTCCTGGAATAAGGCCTGTATTTTATAGCAACCCATTCATATTACACATAAACACACAGATAGATGCATGTACATATATATGTATGTATAGTTAATATAAAAAGCTACATGCTGAATATATTGCTTCAAGCACTGAACAATTGCAATGAAGGTGTACAAAGAAGCCTAAGAAGGCTCAGAGATAAATCAATCTTGCATGGTCTTGAACTGAAGAGCAGCTCCTTGTTTAAAATACATTTTCTCTGATGCTTTTTTGATGGATGCTGTCCATATCACCAGAGCAAGCAAGCAGTTACATCCCTCTGCACTGCCAACAGAAGAAATGCATTGCGAGAATGCTTTGGGAATTCTAACAAACTAAAGAGAGCTTAGGGGGTTTATTTACTTATTTGTCTCAATCATAAGAGAGAAGACAAATCTTTCTATGAGAAACCTGACCTAGTAAGCAATACCATATGGCTACACATCATTATGCTAGTTGCAGCCTTAAGGTTAAGTTTCTATCTCATAGTAGAATAACAGTAATTGCACATTAGTTTAGGAAAAGCATTTCTAGAGGATGTCATCTTTCCTAGTTATTAGGCAAGCTACTAAACAGGCTGTCGTTGAGTGACAGAGGAACGTGCACAAAGACACTCCTTCATCAAGTCCTTACTGTTACACAGAGCAAAATCCTGACAGATGGCCACTGACAATATTAAGCCTCTTAATAAATAGACAAATATGTAAGTGAACTGTGTGGGTAAAAACCCTACAATTTATAAATCAAATAAATACAGAGAACTACACAGATTAAGGCTGCAATACTAAACACTCGAGTTTATGAAATACTTAAATAATTTCACCTGCAAAGCCTTAAAGTGACCTCTGTAGAGATCCTGAGTTAATCTTTTCTGATCATGTTCTAAACCATAGGACTGCTGCCTCAGTCAGACCGACAATGTTCAATTAGTGAGGAGCTAACGCAGTAAAGACTCAATATCCCAAATTAGAAAGTACCTTTTAAATTAACCTAAATGTAATTAAATTGTCCACTACAGAGAGCATTCAATCAGGGTTGTGTTGCTACACAGTAAATGTATTAATATATTCCCAGAGAAGCTATAAATCCGAAAGAAACAGTGTGTTATCACGTGGCCACAGACTTTATCAATGCATAACCACAATTCACCTATATTATGTTACGTATTAGTGAAATTGGCATTGCAATATTAATGTCTGGGGGTTTTTTTAGCCTATATGCAGTTTTCAGACCTTCAGGCATATCTAGACAATTTCGGCCCGAAGGCATCACGGTTACACACAGACCAGAAATTTTAAATGCACTTCTCCAGCTCCTCCCACTAGAATTACGAAAGTTACTGATAGTTGCTGGTATTGACTCAATATAAAAAGCACTGGGCACACGTTCTGTTGGCTTCTCACAGAGAGATGCATAAACTTGACAGAATTCTCACTAATTAACCAACATTTCTGCTGATTTCTGCTCTTATCCTACACTCTCCAATTTGCCTTTTTCCCAGTGCAGTCTTTTCTGGGTGTGTCTTTATCTCATACTGGTCTTACAATCTATCACAACCCTCAACATTCTTCAATATTAAACTCACTGTTTCCTATTTTCTCTGGCAGGGCACCTCCTTTTTTAAACTGTTTGTCTCCTCTACCATTAGGCGTCAGTTTCCCCCAGCTTAACCAAGCTATGTCCCATAATCCATTTCTGGTTCTTTTTTCTTTTTTTTTCCCCCACAGGAGCAGTCCTTGCCAAACGCATTTTTCTTTAGTGTCAAACCAGTTTATTTTCAAACCTGGTCCAATCACAGCCTCTTTGCTCCACCTAAACACATAAGCTAATTAGTTCCCAATCTCACCCCAATTCATTAGTTCCTCGACAATCCCTTGCCTAAAACAAGGAAGCAGAGCAGGCAATGAGGATGTCTACGCAGTGCTACAAAAAAAACCCTTAGTGACCTGAAACATCGGTACACCTCCAAGAGGACTAGCATGCCCCAAACAACCAAACAAAAACAGATGTTTAAAATTACTCCATTATCTTTTTTTTTTTTTTTTCTTAAAATAGTCTGGTTTGAGAACCAAAATGAACACTGTAAAGAACAGGACAGCACCAGGACAGCTTTCCCTCCTGCACTAGAGTAAATGAACAGTTTTTAAAACTATGAGCAATCTTTAGGATTAGGAAGGGGGCAGGCTATACTGACACATACCAATAAATTACTGTATTTAGGGTTTTTTCTTGATGTCTCCTCACTTGGAGAAAGTCCATGTAGTACCCTAAAGTTAATTATGAATGGCACTCATTCAAATACAGTAATAAAGGGCAGGTTCAATCTCACCGTCTTTGTGCTCTCTTCTCTCCCGCTACATACAGAGAACAAAGTTCTAAATTAGCTGGCTACTTCACTGGATTATTCAGTGATTTTCAAAATTTCATAGGCATGTAGAAGAATCTAGAAGACTACAAAACAAGTATGTTTTTTTAACTGGAAAGAAGTGATCCTGGAAACAACTGCTCTATGTAGCATGTTATTCTTAGCCCTTACAAAAGGGCAACTGCAAAAAGCAACTAGATGTAGTGGATTAGACCATTTTCTCAAGTCTGGTTTAAAAAAAATGTTAGCTAAACTTTAGACAGCAGATTGGAAGGATTCAAATTCATTTGTATTTCAACAGAACAACATGAATGTTTCCTTCTGTTGGGATTTTGTTGGTGGTTTTGGTTTTTGTGGGTTTTTGGGGTTTTTTTTAAATCCTTCTCATCTGGAATGCTCACACCAACTCCTCACCAGTCAGCTGAACAGCACCATGGAGTTTTAGGAGAGCAATCTCATCTAATATTGTTACTGTCAATACTGATCTAAAGCCTCATTAATTTACCAGGGTAAGACACCAACATATGAGAGACAGGATTCTTTAAAGCCTTGGACATCAACCCACACGAGCAAGGCAGCTGTTTTGTTGAGCTGGATGCATTCAGCACATCCTTTGCTTAAGCTTTTACTGACATTAAAACCTTATCCTGAAAATAGTTTTCTTCACTTTAAGTCTCCTGCACAGATCTACTTCTAATAGAGTCAAACAAGAATTTCAATTGCGACTGAAATGCATCAAAAGTAATGGCCAACTCAGCCTGGTTGCCTGCTTTCCATTTTCCATAATAGCTGCGCTGCTGCACTGAAACCCTTTTGCACATGCCAAGGTAACCAGAGCAGACTTGCCCAGCATTGCTGAATGAAGTGACACCTCATCAGCGTGCTTCTCAAGATCCTTGTCCTCAAGGAAAAGGTTAAAGGGAAGCAAAACCCTCACTGCAAACAGTTTATTAAAAAAAATAAAATAAAATTGAGAATTAAAACAAGGTATCAAGAACTCATGAAAGACCCTCTAGGATCATCCTGCACTGAAGCATCGTGAGGGAAAGTCTTAGTTTATTCTGAGGTCAGGAGATAATTAAAATTCACTTACAATTTTTTTTACTGGTAAAAACATTTAACCATGTGAAAGTTGGAACCTAATTGTTTGAAACCTATAATGCAGTGTCATTTCGGATGCCAGCATCACTTAAAAAAATTCAAAAGCCCTGAAGAAGTTAAGTATTTACTTTGTCAGCTTACTTCCAGAAATGTAACTACAGTGACTGTCTCAGAGATGAGCAGAACTATTCAGTGATAAGGAAAGCAGCCTCTCTGTAACCATTAGGAAGTCTCAAGTCTCTCAGTACCAAGTGTAGCATTCAACCATGAAATACATGTACTTCAACAAGTTTTCAACTATTTAACTTGCCTGATCCCCACCTTTCCCAAGAGAATTTATTGAACTTCTGCACGTGTTGCCCTCCCTCAGCTGCCCAAACATGAAACAGGCAGAAGATGTGTATTTTAAAAGTGCAGTCTCAACAGTTTTGTAGAGAGCTTAAGTTTTTATCAATTTCACCAACACAAACCACCTGTTCCAGCCACTCTAAGAAACTATAGCTCTTGCAATACAGCTGATTTCAATTTCCTAAAATAAAACAAGTAATACTTAACTGATCATTTTACCATGCTTAGAAATTTAGATGTCTAAAAATTTTTATTTAGGAGAAAAACCCAAATCAGCTGAGCTAAAACACTATGTTAATCTTTGGCACTTATAAAGACATTCTTTGTAACATAACTTCATAAAAACCACTTTTACTGGGAGACACCAAATTAAGTACAAAATGTTCAAGGACAAATTGCTATGCTAGACAACACTTTCCAAGTTACAAAATATATCCACTTTGTTAGTTAACTCCGTGCCTCATTTCAGAGGCTGCACACAGACTGCTCGCAAACAGAAACAAAGTTTGGTGAAGATGTGTTTCTCTGATCAAAGGAATCCGCATACCAGAGACTGATGGATAAAAGTAATTTAACTGTTTGAAGGATCCACAGTCTCTGAACTATATTTGATAACAGCAACTATCTGCAGGCTGTATCAAAACTGAAATCTCCAACTCGCACGTGCTACTGGCCAGCTCTTTCTGTTTTCCTCTCCTGTATGAGCCCAAGAGAGCAGGAGGTGTCTATACAGACTCTAAAATAGACTTTGAAAAAGGCTGGTTTACAAATATTGTCACCTCTTTTGACATCTGAATCCAAAGCAGGGAGCAGTATCAATGTGGTGGCAAAGCAGCTGTTCACCTTGCAAAGGAAGATGGCAAGTTAGTCTTTCCATCATGGAGAAAATGGGAAAATGAACAGGTGATCTAAAAGAAGGTGGTTTTACAAAAGAAAAAAAAGCCAAGCAGAAAGCACAGCAGAGAAAGAATGTTTTAAACTCAAAATATTTCTCTCAACAAAGAACACAAATGATAGTATAGTCCAGTGAGACATTTCACAGTATGCTCATGTATGCAGATCATTATAAAGGATTTAAACTTTAAGATGAAGTTATTTAATTACTGAAATAATTCTAGCTACTTAACCTTTGCACTTTTTAAATCGCTCAGTAATTGAAACAAAAACTGTGAAGTGTATTAACTCATCTCAAAAAATCCAAATTAAACGAAAAGGTAGTCAAAAGACTCCCAACATTAGCTTAAGAAAAAACCTACTGTATTCAAACTTACAGAGTAAAGGGGTTTGTTTTGGTTTGTTTTAACTGATGAGAAAAAAAATACAGCTGCAGGTGCCTGAAGGCAAGTCAATAATCAGTCCTCTTAGTTCTGCATCAGCAATGCTGGAAGTTGTAAAATAGCTACCTATATTATGATTTATACAACAGGTTCCATGTAAAACCATGACAATGTATCAACCAGCTATTCACGTTCTCATTATAGTCAAGATTCCTGAACAACAGAAGCAGAAATTCCCTGCATTTACTAGTACCAAAATGCTTTTAAATCAACACTGGAGAATTGTCATTTCCAGCAGCACTAGTAAAGTGCTCAGAACTGTTCATCTACTAATTAAAAGTGTAGAGCGTACAGAACATTTCTCTTCTGGTCAGATAGAAGGGCTCAATGTCTATTATTACTCAAAGCACAGAGAGCTCAGATCTGAAAGACTTTTCGGAAAGGAACTGAACCCCTAGCTTGGCTAGACAGCTGATTGCACCCAACAGCTTGTTACCAATGTCTTGCTCCTTAGCCCCTGCTCCAAGCCACCGGGTCCTGTGCCCTCCTTCACAGCGTTTCTGGTGTTTCCTGACCTGCTGATGAGCCAATTTACCTCAATGAACTAGCAGGAATTTTCCTTTATTGTTTTTCCTGACACAAAAATCAGCAAAAGAAAAGCAGTGAGAACTCATGAACCATGAAGGACTAAAACTTGCACAAACCATGAGCTGTATTATAATAGCAGCAAATTAAACATTTCTGCTAAGGCTGAGCAGTTGCAGGAAGCACATTCCTGCAAAATCTGGTGACATTTCTGACACTTGTTAATAACTTCAAAAGACGAACTAGTGAACTGAGCTTGGAGACATCTCCTGGTAGTGCTGTCCAGGAAACTGTTCAAGATTAACAGACATTTTCAATTGAAGCTCCCATTCGTGCTCCACATCAAGGGCTTCAGAAAGAACTATCCAGATAATGAGTTCTCCCATCAGATACAGTTTGCTAAGGAACGACTGCACTCCACTGCCAGAGTTCACATATTCACTACCGCATCAAACAAGTGTGTTGATACTATCCCCATCTAACAGGGCAAACAAAACTAAATCTTTAACTTTTCCGTTTTGATAACCCTTATTACCCATGAGGCGTGCAAAACAATCACAGAATCACAGAATCGCTATGGCTGGAAAAGACCTTGAAGATCATCAAGTCCAACTGTTACTTAATATACCAGGCCCACCACCACACCATGTCCTTGGTAAAACCTACAGGCTAACTGCTCAGGTCTTCCTAGTGAAGCCATTTCATGCAAGTCTTTACATAACATACAGGCGTGTGTAACAGATCATTACGAACCTTGGAAAAAATACATGCAGTCTCAAGGTAATATATGGTTTTTTTTAAAAATCCAACTTGTGTGAAAAGTATGCGCAAGCATACATTTACAAGGTGATTATACCTTACTACAATTATTAGTTTGTCATCTTAAATGCTGTTTTGATGCAGCACAAGAATTCAACCCACTCAAAAATTAACATGAGAAATACCAAATTTTTTTAATATGTATCTGCACATACATATGTATGTATACATATTTGTGTATCTCATAAGATTCAACGCTGCAAATCTAGCATCATAGGCAAAACCACTGATACAAAACTTAAAACAAGCTTTCCTAAAGCACCAAAACCTTGTGGATCCTGAGAATAAAAAATTTGATGGGGGAGAAGAGACAAAGCTACAAAAAGCTAGAGAAACTGTTTGACACTGCACATAATTTGAATAAAAAGTAAAATTCCAGTAATAGCTGAGATTTGACATACTGTGGTATATGACTCTAGCTTCCTTGGTCTACATTAAGGGAGTTTCCTGCCTGGAGTATGTATCTGACGTGAATTTCACATTATCTTATTAGTGAGTACATAGCCATTTGAATAGAATTTTTCAAAGAATCTGGGTAATACAGTAGATACTACCTGCCCTTTCTGCAAATTCAGGGAGGAGAGACTGATGTGCACACAATCTCGAGATATTTGTATAGTTTAAAATTGTGGCTGTAAGCCTTCATGCTAAGTAGAAGGTTCTAAAATAAACCTTATAAAACGCTGAAGTCCAGCCCTTTCTAAGAAACTCAGAAGTTCAGAAAGATTAACGATTTAAACAAGAATTATTGAATGGCCATCACAATTTCAGCTGCTGCACTTGCTATAGCCATTGCTTCCCTGCTGTCTAAATACATCAGTCTACTCAGTGCCTAGAGGAAGAAGATACCTTGCACACAGTAAATTCTGTATGAGCTCGTGTATCACGGCACTAACACATGGAACAACTTAACATTATTTCAATGCCTGCCATTTGTGACAAGCAGTTGCTTTTCACATGTATTTAAATTTCAGGTTAAGTGTATTTATTGTCTTTTAAAACAGCCAGAAGAAACAGTCACAGGAAGATTCTCAAGTTAAAATAATTCTTAAATTGAACCAGTGGTCTTAAAATACTGTAGAAGTTACTCATCATCAGAACGCAGATGTTACTAAACTGCACCTAAGCCTTAGGTAAGGAGAATTCAGATCAAGAGTTAGCTGCTAAGAGAAAAATAAACCAGGTATATTTTTGAAGTACCACTGATAAATTTGTCCATTATTTCCATCAACATAAGTCAAATGTCTCAGAACAGAAACCCAATTTTACTTTCAAGCACTTAAAAAAATCTAATGTCTTTATAATACTATTCTCATGTTTTAGAAATTAACCCACTTTGAACTAGCAGCATGAAAGCCAACTTTATAAATACACAAAGCTGAACAGCATCCAAAAGGAAGCTTATCTAGCAAGTGTAAGTCCTAAGAGCCTGAAGCCGTACACCAAAAGTTGGTTCTGAACATTCCTGCATTTACCAGCTATAAGAGCACACACTGCTTTATCTTTTGCCACACACCTAAAAAGCGTGTGCTCTACGTTTGACAGAAATGCTGACACTACATCAAGTACAATTTGGCAACACTAAGTTCTGTCTCCTAGACATCCCACCGAAGGAGTATCAACCATTTACCACATTCTTCTTAACTGCCTACCTTGAACAGCAAACTTCAACAGGAAATAGACCGTGTTGATTGTCCGTTACTGTTTTCAGGTACTTGTAACTCAGAAATCAGTGTACAGCAGAGTGTATTCCAAAAAAAGAGGATTTAGAGCCATCTAAACGACCACTTTCACCAACTCCCTATTGGCTTTGACACAACACCACAGCAGTTCAGCAGGGGTAACCGACACAGAGAACACGGCCCACTAGAACTCAAGAACGATCTGCCCCCACTAAATATGCAGGTACAACTTGCACATATAGCCAAGGCAAGCACCGGACTCCGTGGTGATCACAGGAAGGTTAACTAATAACACTGAGCTTGATGCAGCTTTCACTTCAAGCCAAACTGTAAAGAGCAGTGTGATTTTATAGAAGAAGCCTTTTCTACTCACACTGAATTAGAGAGTCTGCCGATATGCAAGTCACACGAATAAGCAAATAAAGTGAAGATTCTTGGACATTATTATAAGCAGCAAAATGAGAAAGTTAAGGGATTTGCTTCTTGTTTCCCAAGTTTTTTTTTTTATGTTTTAAGCATGCTATATTCCATTTGAAACTTAGGAGCAGCTCCAAAATTGCTTATAAAAATACTGCCCTTTCTCTTACTTATTTTTTTCAGAGGGAAATAAGTGGAAGAGGGAGCAAATCTTTTTACACCATGCAAAGATGCATAGGTCCTTCAGGGTAACACTTGAACAATTTAAAAAGTGGAATTTGCATTCTTCCTGGCCACATACCTGCTACTGATTACCACGTGAAATTTAAAGAGCTACACATTAGTTGAATTCAGCTAATCAGAGTTACATGTTTTAAACAGAACAGCATATGGACCAATGTTTTATCTATCAGGTTTTGACTAGGTTTTAATGGCTACCATCCATAGTATTACCTAACCCAGGAACGTTATTTTAAAGAGCAATGGGGTACGAACAGAGACATTTTATTACCTACATACTGAAAATGGATTTCTACACATATTAACAAGAGAATTCCAACATATTCCTAGGGTGTAGATGAACAAGTTTTTAGTCCATTTAAAATACCTGAAGCCAGAAGAGTTAGAATCAACAGAAACAGCATAGAACAGCTTATACAAAGTGTCACATTTTAGGAGATCTGTCATTTGTTTGATATAAAGGTTAAGCATGAGCATGGAAATTAATTGTAATTAATTATCTGGAATGTGAAAGACAACTTGAAGGAAAAAAAAAAAATCATCTCCTCCAGCCCCCTCCCCTCTTATCTAAATCAGGTTAAAATTAAACTTGAAGTAAAAGCAAAGCTTTTCAAAGCAGCATGGAAAAAGCTCCTCTATTTAGGACACAAGATTATCACAATTTCAATACAACCCTTACAATACAGTTACACAAAACTAGTAATATGGACAAATCACATGTTTTAAATTCTGTTTTAACACTTACAAGGCTGAACAGAATACAAAGGTATTGGAGAAAATTTAAGAAACAAGCCGGATTCATTTGCTGGTTATTCTGAGTATGTACATTAAGGGATGACTGGACTGCAGATCAGTCTTTAAACGATCTACTGTTCAATTCTATGACTTCACATTAGTTGAGTCAAATATTCAGTAGTTGAATTGCTGCTGAAAAATAAAGACATTTCCCAGATTTTAAGTGGGTTTAAACACAATTTGGTAGGCCTAGAATCAGTCAACGCTTAATGCAGATTATTACAAAACTGATCCCTCCGGGAACACCTTATTGCAATCTTCCAGTATCTGAAAGGGGCCTACAAGAAGGTTGGGGAGGGACTTTACAAAGGCCTGTAGTGATAGAACAAGGGGTAATGGGTCCAAACTGGATGAGGGTAGATTTAGATTAGAAATTAGGAGGAAATTCTTCACTCTGAGCGTGGCGAGACACTGGCACAGGTTGCCCAGGGGGGCTGTGGATGCTCCATCCCTGGAGGTGTTCAAGGCCAGGTTGGATGTGGCCTTGAGCAATCTGCTCTAGTGAAAGATGTCCCTGCCATGGCAGGGGCATTGGAACTAGATCATCTTTGAGATCCTTCCAACCCAAAACATGCTATGACTCTATGATCCTATTTTCATAGCTTTTCCCACACAGTTCCCTTATTAAAAGGGCACAGAACAAGTGTGTAGGTTTTCACAGTGCTTAGACCCATATATAATGCAAATCTGACCAACTTATCCATACAGGGAAACCTGCACACACCCTTCATGTTCTCAATCCATTTATTCTCCATAAATGTTTTTGTTGCACGTGTGCTTTGTTAACTACAGATATTAATACCAGCTCGAAGTCAGAAACATCTTTAAGAGGTAAGCATAAACATGTTTGCAGCAACATCTTGCATTGCATCATATTATTTGACAGTTCTCCATGGCTTTTTATATAGTCTAGAAGATGCAGAGATATTTCTATAAACAGGTTGAAAACTAAGCCATATAATTAGTTTTCCCTAGGTTCTTCACTTAAACACCACTCACTACATCTCAAGTACAAATAGTGACATTTATTGCCAAAGCAGTTCATTAAAGAATTTAAGTTCAGGAAATAGAATAACAATTGATTTTATGATGTATTTATTACAGAAAAAAGGGGTTTAAGCGATTTCACAATAAAAATTGCATAGCTTTTTGGTAATTGAGGTTGCTATAGTCTATCAGCTTGGTTGGCTGACTGCTTTCAGTCTATGAGATTTTACTAACCTGATTTCATAAAAATCTATGAAAAGACTACAACCATCTGAGCTTTCAAACAAATAACTTGTTTCCTAGCACACAGGCCACAGAACAAGCCTCCCTGTTTGTCAAAGCCTAGAAAACACACACAGAGTACTGCCAAAAAGATTCAGTTTAAATATTCTGCAGACATTCAGTTCTTTCCACAATATGTAGTTGCTGTAACAAAAAATAAAAGTTAAAAACAAAAAAAATAGTGGTGGTGAACATGTATGCCAAGTATTCAGACAATAGGTGAGTAATTGAGGTGACAGCAGTGGGGAAGTTACTGTAGCAGCATCTAGGAAGGCTTTCAATTTATGAAATGGCATAAAACATATGGTTTGTATTGAAAACAAACAGTCCTGCAAGTCCCACTCAGAGAAACAAGAAATCAGCTTGAAAAGAGGAGGGGAAAAAGGGCACAGATATATGAATTTCCAATAACCTATAGATAATTCTGCATATCAGGGCATCTGAATTAAAAAGCAGGAAACACAACTTGCTTTATTCCACCACGAAGACAAATCCTCTTGGAAAGACAAAAAAGTGGAACAATTCCAATCCTTTAATTTTTTATCAGCCTAAACCTCACACATGAAGACCAAACTCTGAATAAGATTTTTTTTTTTTTTTTTAATCTGAAATAAAAAGCTCCAGACACTTCAGGTAAGTTGCTACTCCACAAACTTATCATTTGTCATTTCACAGCTCAGAGTACACTTTAAATTAAGTTCGTTTATATTAAGGCTTATTCCCTCCAATCTTGTACTCACTGCTGCATGGACAGCACTTGCCTCAAACCTTTGATGGTGTGCTGGTGTCACCACAATGACACATACAGTTCACAAATCATGAATGCTTCAGAGATAAGAAACTAAGACAACACAAGCAAGAAGTGCTACAGTTACAGAGCTAGCTAAAATAGGGCCACCATTTATTTTGACATAACTCTTCATCTGGAACTTCTCACTGGAAGTTATATGGTCCTGATATCTATATATAAATGAAGAAAGAACGGCTCTTGCTGCTATAGAGCGCTTGCTGTAAGGAGGCCGCTGGTAAGCACTCAAAATCCTCTGCAGAGATATACATGTACGAAGAAGTACGATAAACACTCACAGAATGTTAATAAGGAATTAGAGATGCACTGATTATGCACCCAGAACCTGAAAGCTTCTTTACTTGAGCTTGATAAAATAGATGACGGTGAACTCAGTGGGACTGAACAACCAACCAAAGAAAAAATACAAATCCCTACAAAACAACATCAACAAAACAACAAAAAAACCAAACTCAAATGAAAACACAACCAAAATAATCACACTCCCAAAAGACTGTTTTTCCTCATAACTAGAAGCAGTATTTTCAGTAAATTCAGAGATGTTGGCCTCTTCCTCTGTTTTTTACTTAACTGATTAATCTTGATTAATACTTGATGATTTCTCAAAAATGTTACTTATTCCATATTCTTCTTATGATATCTAGATTATGTTTTGCTCTATGCTTTCAGTCAGCTTCTTACACTGGAAATGGTTCTTTCTACAGTGCCTTGCACAACTGTAAATAGCAAAATATTGCTATTTATCCTAATTATGTGAATTAGGAATGTGGCTTCACTAAAAGTATTTATGTAGTCATGCACAATTTTTTTCTTTAAACGAATCCTTCTCCTAAAATCCAAACTAAGAAGCAAAATGTGTATATATATATATATATATACACACACACACATATATATATAAAAACCCCAAAACTAAAGAAAAGAATTTTCAATAAACATGTTAAAAATGTGTACTTCCTGCAGAACTTATATCCGTGAACTTTTCTAAACCTAAGCCCAAAAGTTCAAATAAAAATTAAAAAAATAAGGTCTGGAGAGACCGTACCTTATTAGTACACAAACCGTAGGCACATTAGCAGTCCAGACTGTCAGGATACCATTATTCTGCATGTGTTCTACAATACACCAAAAGGTTTTCCACTGCATTTGTTACTTGTAAACGCAAACCAAACCAAAGGTGTATCAATCCAAAGAATATTTGAATGCAAAGACCATAAAAGTCTTCAAAAGCTCTGCTTTGTGCAAAAGTATCAGTAAAAAACCTCAACAAATACAATATAAAAAAGGAACTAGCCTTACTCTACCTACAGGTTCAGGTACTTAGAGGGTCATGGAATGCAATGTGAAACTCTCACCCAAGCCAGTTTGGCCTTGTTGTCTTTGCTGCAACACGTGCCAGTACTATAAAAGTTAGTTCCTCCTATAGCATCCAAACCAAGTCAGTAGTTTTGCCATTAGAACCACAGACCTGGTTGGCTCAGAGCATTTTACAGGAGCCAGTTGAAGTCAAGTGTTAATACTGAAGTAAATTCAGCAACACTTACCTATTTGTACTTGTTCTGGCTGGCTCAAGGATACAAATGCTGATGTATCATCAATCCAAGAAATCTGAATGTTTCCTAGAAAAGGCAAAATGAATTATGACTATTTTTATCTCAGGCTCAGTCACAGATTTTATCTGATGCGCCATGACATAAAACGAGATAGCCAACTAAGAGTAACTTCACCTGAGAAGACTTCTGTCCACTGTAAAGGTACGTAGTGTGTACACAGTTCTACAAGAGCCTGGAGCTGATTAGGAAGCAGTGACTGTTAGGGCTGCAAACGCATCCTGTATAACCTCTGACCCGCCAGAGTGAGCACCAAAAGGAAAGAGACATGCCTAATAACTTTTCCACTCACAGAATATTCTTCTGCTTCTTCACAGCTTTTTTTTTTTTTTTTTTTTAAATAAATCTTGTAACAAATCAAGTAACCTTAGGGGTTTTTTTAGTCCTCCCTTCATGTGTTCTATGTATGAACCCGTTTTTTTCTGGGAAATGTCAACTCTGTAGTAAAGTAAAAGAACGGCTCTTAGGGTTTTAAAACCTAAACCTAATCCATCCTTCACAACTGCAGCATTTCCTAAAGACACGGCATGGACAAGCTCCAGTTACCACTTACTGTTCCCTAACTAGTACAGACACCCAAAACAAGAAATTCCACTACATCAGGGCAGGGGAATTGATCACACAAGTGGAGAACTCCAGCTACTGCAACACTCTAAATCTTTGAAGTCTGGTTTACTTGGATGCCCTATACACCATTTCCCGGATGTGCAATGAAAACTTAATTTGAGTAAATACGAGGACAAATGCACAAAATCATTGACCTCATTTGGAAGCTATTACAATGGAACAGTGACTGGAAATAAATTCATTCATTCATCAAGCGGTTAGTGCATTTTCTATGCGAATGGCTTAAAATGTCACATTAGCACTACAAGAGCCCATAATCAAGCAAAAGTGGAGGAAAGGATTCCTATTCCAGACACAAGGTCTTATTATAGTCTGAAATCCATTTACATCTCCTGTCCTCAACTAAGTGCTCTACTGTTAGTACAATTCAGATACTGAAAATTGCTGCAATTTTTTTTTAGGTAGACTAGGAAATCAAGTTATATATAATGTTACACCACCATTTAACCTTCAGACATTACAAGGTTAAAAACAATGATGCAAAATGGCTTAAAGAACATTTTATTTTCAGATGTTTAATCTATTTAAATCAAATTTGGCCTACAGGTTACAAGGTTATAGAAGTCTCTTCTGAAATCCAGCCAGATAATAAACAGATTTTCTAACTACAAAAAATAAAAGCCTAGCTAGATCTAGTTTGTATGCTATAAATTTGTGTAGCCAGCTATTTAGGACTTAAATTACAACAATTCTGATCATTGCCAAAACCATAATTGATTCAGTATGGTTTCGGACATCTCCCTATTCTGAAGGGCTAAGGCTGCTAGTAAGAACCTACACTGAGAATTCAAATGTTAGAATTTATTCAAACACTTTGGAGGGAAAATAAATTCTATTTCTAATAATTCAGTCTTCAAACAACATAGATCTTTGCTGTCTATGGTTAAGGGTCTTTACTGTCAGGAGAACGTGCTTTTGGCAGAACACTTGACATTTCACAACACAGGAAAAGCCTAAGATGATTTATGATTGCAAGTGAAAATTGCAGTGTATTTGGTCAGACCCTGACACCAAGTTTCCTTTAAATATTAGAAATTACTGCACAATTAAACACTGTTCCAGGTGCATCAAGAATTTATTGCTCTGAATTTCATTGTGTATCAATTAGTCTTTTGCATTATTAATTACAAGATTTTCTAAACTATCATTTGAGACATCTGAGACCATACTCTTCTGTAATTCTTCAACATGAAGTGCTGTCCAGATTCTGCCCCTTTCCTATATATACGGTTGGTTAATTCCACATCTATCTTGAACAGACCGAAAGAAAGATCAGAAAGAAAAATTCTCCTGAATACCTTGCAATTGTGCCCTTACTGTAAAATATCAGAGGATCAGTGATAAACTAAAATCTCCTGAAGGAGTTTCAGCTACTGCTCAAGTGGACTTCAGCACCCATATTTTCAATAAGTATCAATTAAAATCAAGTAAATAAAAATCCAATCTATTGATGGCACATCATTTCAGTGTCTGATACTTATTCATTATTGCAGAAAGGCTGCTGCACTCTACATGACTCTGGTATTTTTGATAATTAGGGGTTTCAATACCTGCCAACACATGCTGCCTTTAAAATTATTAAAAATAAAATGTTAAGAACAAGTCAAAACTTAAATAGTGGATACTGAGCTGAAATCTGAAGAGCACTACAAGAAATGCTCTTCTGCAATTCTCCAAGCTTAAAAGATACACTTTCCAGACTATGTCACATTTAATTATTACTAAGAAATAAGAATTTAAGAGAGAGAAGATGAATAAATTAGATCATTCAGCAATATTGCTAAGCACTCAGTAAATACTGTGCATTTCAAAAGCATGGTGAAAGGGCAATAAAGATCTGAAAAGCAAATGCATCTGCATGTGAAGTACAATATTTAGGAATCAACACAGTCGCATGCCAGCTTGCTGCAAGGCTAATCCAAATAAGCCATATACAGCAATGTAATAGAATACCAGCTGTAGACAAATAAAACTGATCTCTCTCTCTTCCTACACTTCTAGAAGAGATCAAATGTCTTCAGTACTTTGAAGAACACCATTATTAGCCTATTTGTTACTACATGCAATGTCAACGACCCTCACTAAAAAAAGTCGTGTCAAGTAAAGAATTATCAAGGGAAATAAAACATCTTTACCCAAATAGTAGATGAAAATCTGATCTGTTGCTTCTTGCCATAAATAAATTTGAAAATTCTCTCTATATAAACACAAACATGAAAATCCACAGAATAAAATGACACTGATGGAATACGTCATTCAGCCAGATTTTCTTTCAGTTTTTATATCACAATGACCAAAAAGTATGGAAATGCTTCTGTATATACACTGCGTAAACTAGGACTCAGCCTTCAAAAGAAAATTCTAAGGAAGATGCCCATATGTATCTATGGGGAAGATACGAGAACAGATACGAGTAAATCCCTTCTCTCTTTCGTATATTTCATTACAAAACAACTAAGGGACATCTAATAAAATAAACAGAAGTTTTAAAAACCAAAAGGATTTTTCACATAATGCTTCATTGCAGTTAGGGAACTGCCACCAAGTGCTGAGGATGACAAGAACGTATGAGATAAAGCGTGATTTTAGACTGACTTACAGAAAGCTGTGAAAGGCTCAAACTAAAAGGTGCGGTGTGACCTCTAGCTCACAAGTCCCTGCGTTAGGGATTGTTAGAAGGCAGGAGAGTTGTTTTACTTTGGCTGTTCTTACACAAAAGTTAGTGGCAATTAAATACTTAGGATAGGTATGAAGACTAAAAAAAAAAAAAAATTAACACCATAATAGAATTGCTAACAGTTTCTGGACACTGACTTCATCAGACAACTAAAACAGCTGAAGTTTTTATTCTAAGGGTTGCAGCATATATTAAACACAAACAACATTTCCCTATTGAATAACTGAGAAGGATTAACAGAACTTCCACCTTTCTGGCAGGAAGACAGCATACAGAGAAAGCAAGAACAGGTGAAGAGAATGCTAGCATGAGAAGGAGAAAAGGCCAGAAAAGCACAGAGAAAAATAGGATGAATATTTTTTAGAAGCCACAAAAACAAAAGAAGCAACAAAAACTAAACACATCAAAACCCCATCCCACAAAAATAGCCTCCAATCTCACACCCCAAAAAAGCCATGAATGAAAGAAACAACACTCAAAGCTCATATCTTTACGAACATGAGCTCAGAAGAAAAAATATATATAGCGTGCTAGAAGTTTTCCTTAAGCTTGACTCTTCACTTTTGAAAGGGACATTTTTCAAGCTCCACTTGTGGTTTTTTAAGAAAAGACAAACTGAGTCTGCAGTACAGCAGTTAACAGGAACAGACCTCATAGTGTATGGAACTTGTAAACGAGTCTCAAAAATGGATTAAGAGTCACTTAAAACTCACATATATATTGGACTACTAGAACAAGATTTAAACACACAAAGGACTGGTTACATTTTAAAAGTAATTTATGAATCTTCAGATCACTAGGATTCCACGAACCACATCAGCATTCAGAAATCCCTGTTAAGAATGACCCTCACGTTTTCACAAAATACAATGCATAGGTTTGACTCCACCCACTTGGAAAATGTTTAAGTAGTTTATATAAGTTTATATAATACTTTGATCGTTTTAATTAAAGCCCACTAAAGACACGCATTTAAGCAGAAGGGAAAGCTTTACACAAAAGCTGTATTCCAGCAAACATTATTTAAATACCTTCATATTTCACATCAGCATGACCAAATAAACTACATAAATTTAAGAACGTTAAGAAATTAAGTGTTCTAAGAGACTGCATAGTACTGCAAGTACTTGTACAGTGAAACTACATTCACCCATGAGACTATAAAAACATCTTGCAAGAACAGGTGTCCACTTGGTATGCATGCAGTACTGAAAGACTTTAGAATCATGAACACCCCTTCTAGAGTAGCAAATGTAAACCAGTTCCAAGTCTGACACTGCAGCCCCTTCAGCTGTTTCACTGCTTTCATTAGAAGCTTCATGGAAGATTACAACTCTGCTTCAATTCATACTAGGCTAAAACAAATGCAAAATAATTTTTCTATACAGTCAGATTAAAGTTGCTATTCAATTTAACAATTTTTGATCCAGGTAAAAGCTTAATTTAAAAACACACTTGTTTAATTGGCATAATAAATTGGGATAATTCATGTCTGTTACTGCCATAGTGGGGTTTTTGGCTTTTGACAAATCACTCAACCTCACATTGCACCACTCTGTCTCTCTGTCCAGCTACAGCTGAAAAAGCATGAGTAATCCTAGAATTTTGGAAGGAATATTCCACAGGATTTTTTGATATACAATGGCAATAAGACCTAAAACATAAGTATAGATTAAGTACTACTCAAATACCCGTAGTCTGTAAATCCAGGTATGAAAACATCAGCTCTGAGATGTGGAGAAGTGAGATATAAACAGGAATTTCAAAACTGAACAGTATTTTGAGATGTGTATGACCCCTGGTGGCAGGGATCTGGGCTTGCGTTCCACACCAAAGGGGAGGAGTTGATCAAGTAAGAAAATTATATGGCTGAGTCTTGAAAAGCCTACAGAAACCATGTCCAAACTGTGCTGTTTCTTACCCCTTAACAGCAACTCTAGAAGAATCTCCATAACTTTCTACATTGTAAGATTCTAGATTTCCCAGTCGGGAATATTAAATCCTACCCAGCGTTACGCTGGCATCGTGCTGCTGTACAGATCAGAAAGTCAGGAAGAACTGAGCGAACTTTATAGAGGTGCAGAGACCCTGCACAGACTACCAGGTCACAATTCTAGTCGTGGAGATGAATGGTATCATTCTGTACAACAGCGGGGTGACCCACAACAAGCACAGGAATGACAAGACAGACTCTTTATGCTTCCATCCTTTTAGTGGGGACACGGCAGTGACCTCAATGGAGCTCAGGTCATCAGTCAGGTCCCCACACAACTGACTGATGACAACTGACTTCAGTCATTAACTTCTGTACGTTACTTTGAAACAAGGGCAGTACACTGACCAAGTACTAGCTAGACAGACATCTCTTCATTTGCTTGCCTCCATAAGGGAAAAGAGCTCTTTATTCCATAACAGCGAGCCAACCAGCCACTTACCTGCTTAAAAATCTGTGTGAAAACACACAGTTTTTACAACAATTATACTCCAATGGACAAAACTAGTACTGGGACTTCAAGTAAGGCTCAGGGAAGGAAAAAGGGGAAACTATAGTACCAAGCAGAAAATTTTTAGGAATAGGGAAATTACCAATTCAGGCATACATGCTCTGCTTAGAGCTGCCAAAAGTAATGTCATGGAAAGTAAAGATTTTGTTTTTTTTAAATGAGAAAGGGATCTCCCTCAATAAACATTTTTGTAAATACTTCTTTCTTTTTTAAAAAAGAAAAGCAACTTCCCATTAAAATATTTATTACAGAATTTGAGGAAGATGAGATGCATAAATGTCTATTATATGTAATATTGAAGAAGCTACTTGCAATAACGTAAGTATTGCAAGCGAATATTTCTGGAAAATGATTTAAAAGATTACTTTTGTCAAAGTAATTTTTGTTCTATGTTACATATTTTAAGAAACGGAAAGAAATTACCTCTTTGAAAAAATATATATTAAAAATATTTGCAAGCCCAAAAGATCTCTTTGAAGCATTACCTTACCTTGCAGTATGAAATTAGAAACCAATGTGCAATAAAATCTTGGAAATAATGTCCAACACAGGGCTGTATGAGAGACCATTCTTGTTCTGAGCATAACCACTGTTTTCTGCTGCAAGAGTTAAGTATTGGGAGATCACTGTCAATTAATTAGGGTCTCCAGGTCTTTACATTATATACTGATACTTAGCAGAGGAACAATAGGACTACTAGTGCCTAGTTATTAGATAGCTTTTTTGTTATTTCTTCTGACTTGGACGGTGTTCACCATCTTAAAATCAAACTGGCTATTTTCAAGCTTGCTTGCTTGCCTAGGCTCACATAACTTAGTGTCTGGCTTTAAGTTGACTGCAGGATGAACCTCATTCCTCAAACCTTGATCTGCCTTTCGCACCAATCCTCATTCTCGTTACCCACCTATATAAACTCTTACATCCTCCCAGGAGAGGCTGTAAATAAAAGGATCAAAGGTTTGCAATATTCGACAAGCATCACATAAAAAAAAATAATTTCTGAAGAGCACCTAATTGGGGGAGATACTTACAACATCATTACAAGGAAAGTCCACAGGACACCAGCCAAAAATTACAAAAGGTGATTCATCATTACCTATACTAGGAGTATGTCTGCATCCACAGATGAAAAATAACAAACAAAACCAGAGTTACATGCTAATGACAAAGAAACATTAAAAAGGTATAAGGAAGGCTAGATTGCATCACTCACCAAAGGCACTGAAAAGCTGGTAAAGGTCACTGGTCTTCCACTCTTTGGGAAAAGTAACATGAAGAACATGATCTCGTTTTGGCTGCACTGCAAAACAGGCATTTGTTAAAGTAAGAGTCACTACTAGTATCTTTAGAACATACAAAAAAAAAAAGTTACCCAGTATGGACATGAGACTTTTCTTGTGGTTTTGTTTGTTTTGTTTTTAAATAAGAAAACTGTTCAAGATCTATGAAACTACATCAGGCATCAATGAAAATAGGCCTGTAATTATACATTGAATAGACCTACTAAATCCTACTAGCTAATCTATATAAGAAATTGAAACAGTATCACACGCAGTGGGAAATGCCCACAAATCCAGTGCTTCTCATCCTTTGCATCAAGTTCAAGGACAGAAGGGAAAAAAAGACAAAACCAAAAACTACAATAGCCCCTTCATGACCTGGCTTAAAAAATTCCTAGCAATAATGCAATGTCACCATTCTTTATGTCAAAAAAAAAAAAGAATTCAAATCCCCAAACCTTACTGTGAAACTATGTTCAATTCAGTTTTCATCTAAGATTAGGTACAAGCTACCGGCAGACTTTTTTTTTTATTAAAAACCACACCAAGAAAAAATCACATATCAAGGCCAACACTTAAAGAAGTAGTGCAAAAGAAGCCTTTACTATCCACTGAAAGTTACTGGGAGCTTTGTGAATTTGAGAGGGAGAACCCAAGTCAAACTGCTGGATGAGGTGAGAATACAGCACAAATGATCACTATACATCTGCCACACCTTGACATACTTCACCCTACACATCTGCTTTTGGTCATTATCAGACAGACCTTTGACCTTGCCCAGGAAAGATCATTTGTACATAAGAAATCATCACAATGTACATGCCACTGAAGTTCCTTTCACTAGACAGTTGAGCTTTTAGTACCTGTGATTTCCTAGCATATTTCAAATAGAAGCAAGTGGAATACTATATTTCAAAGTGTAATCATACTGAAATATTTTCCATTTTCCTAGGAAACTATTTACAAATCATCAGTTGAGCCTGTCCACAGTTATCTACAGAGACTTATGTTTTTATGTGTGACACATTGCTAGATCTTCCCTTGTCATTTTACGTTAGATGTTAGACAGGGGCTGAACCATTAAAATGGAGTGTTCCACGTTATAACTTACTGCTCTGGTTTAAGGGTAACTCAAGGGTTAACTGCAGATAGCTTTCTGTGATCAAATTTTAACTTGACCACGTGGAAACACTGTCAGGAAGAGCTTCTCTCTTCTTTGGGTACAGAGATACAGTGACTGACATTCACCTCAGTGAATTACCCTCCTGAATTCTTTCGCAATACAAACTTTCCTAGTTTCTGATCTCGTTAGCTTTCAGCTTTTCAAGGTGGATCTCATTCATGGAGTATATGTCCAAAACTGGACCATCGACCACTTGTTACTGCTATAACTGACTTTCATGTGTGTTTTGGGTTAAGATGCAACGTTGCACTGTTTTCTGCTGAAAGCCTTGTGCATTGCTGATTTTATCAATACAGTTAAGCATTAGCTATTACTACAAATTAGATATGACTAGTAATTAGGACACTGTAGCATCCTCAACCTTGTATATGCTTTATAGTAGGGAAAAAAAATAAAATCTACTTTTCTTGGTGTAACACTATTCCCCAAGTAAGGCTTCACTTCTGCATGAACTTGAGAACTGTAGCTTTCAACAGCTACCACGCTTCCTGATTAGACAGGAGAGATTTTTATGTGCTTTGGTTTTTATCTTCTAAGGAAGAGATTGCAGCATGAACTCGATCATTATGTTAAAATACTAATACAATTACCAAAAAAAAAAATTCTTCACAAAAGCATCATTATGGAAGTACCAACAGTAAAAATAATAACTCAGCATCTCACAAATGAAATACTGAATGCTTAATGAAGTCAGGGAAACATACGCTTCATAAGGTTTGTTTTGAGTAATTACTTGTTCTGCTTTCACATAAGAAAAATGGAAGACTAGAACATGACCCTGTGGTAAGTTGTAACCTGGTGTCTAATTAGCTGTCTTAACAAACCAGTAAGATCAATTTATTGCTGTACAGACCATTGAAGAGCTAGCAACTCAAAAGGTTTCACCGTTTGCAATCCAGAAGCAGAGAACTGTAACTCTGCTTCAGATGTTTTAACAGCCTTTTTCTGTTGATTAGAGAGAAGAAACTACTACTAAGCCTCCAGTATCAGTTTATTCTTAAATTCACTTGGAATCCTCTGTTGAGCCTCTATACCTTCTACCTACTCAGGTGAGAAATATTTGATTCATATTCTGCTTTGCAGTCATTTCATGCAGCAACATCGTTCTTTTTGAATGAGGTTTTTATACGCAGTAACAAAAGAAGATGATGAACATCACTTTCACATATTCAGCTCTATTTGATCTAGCATACGTTACCGAACTCCGCTATTTCTGGAAAAATGGCACAAACTAGCTGTAACGCTGCAGGACCAACAAACTGACAAACACACCAAAACTTACAACAGCCACCTAGTTACCTGTGCCTCACCTTTTTTTTTTTAAATACAGTCTTCAAGTATGTCTACCACAGAATCGTAGCCGTATTTTTTGTGTGGCTTCACTTATCTGCAAAAATGTCCACTACAGACAACAACCAACCAGGCAGCTTCCTCAACCAACAGTAGCATTTAATTCTCAGAATCAAAACAGAAGTTTATAAAGCAGCCAGCCAAAAACATCATCCCCGATGTGCTTTTCGTTTTGAAGCTTAGAAAGTCTCCCTGGTTAAGATTCTGCTGTAACATCTGCATTGGTCTGTTCTACGGGAGTGGCTTTCAGATGAAAGAGACAGGGTTTCAGAGGCAGACTCTTTTTTGGCAACTCTTCTTGGCAGAGTATCAAAACAACCCTGTAAGTTGGCTAGCAAGTGGAAGTCACATCTTTACAGTTTAGTAGCTTTGGCATTCCCTCAATGACCCAAAGTATTTATCCATTCTTCCACTCAATATCAAACACTTGGGGAAAGAAGTATGCAACATAATTAGATAACCATTCCAATGCACCCGCAAAGCCAGGGCTCAGTGATCTGATCACCTAACTGCATTTAAAAATTAAATATATGCCCTCACAGCATATATTTTCCTCTCCAGTAGTTACTTCCATCTTTCTAGAACTGCATTCTTTTGCTATTAAAGTAGCATCTCATACAGGGTCATCTTACAATCTGAGCTTTCCGATGCATGGAATGGAAAATGTCTTCACATCAATATTTTAAGACATTTTAAAAAACATTCGTGTATCTGCCTTCACAGTATCAAATTAAGCTTTCATCTAGTTGAGTACTAGACTGACCTCCAGGGCTTCACATTTTTGTAAGTCAAGACATCAACGGTAATACTCATCCAAAGTTTTCTCCCTCATGGTGTAATATCCCACAACAGTAAGGACCTTTATATTAGTAAAATCTGTTTTCATTAAAATGTATTAGCAACTTATTACAGCCCCAGGTCTATAACCTGAAATAACTTGAAATGTAAAAACCTTTCAATCAATATTTTTCCATTTATGTAATAATAATGTCATGTGGCAAAATAATTCCGATGTTTTTGATTGAAGTAAAAGTACTGCTGCACACAAATTCTGATGGAAAGTAACTACAAGATTTTCAGAAGCATTTGCTATTCACTAGTTTGCATCCTATATTTACTGCTGGGGTGGGGGGACAGAGGGAAAATGTTAAGACCCCACTTTATAGGTTGAATGGTACATAAGAATAGTGACCCCAAATAACCATAAAGCTGTTAACTTCAAACTCTGTTAGATTTAGTTAAAACAGCTTAATCTGTTCTAGAAAATCTCCTTTATAATGCAGATTCTCTGGTCAAAGTTGAAGAACTTATGGTTTTACTATCTCATTCAGAAAAAAAGAAAAGAAAAAAAGAAAGAGGACATTTAGATCATTGGTAAGTGGCCAGTAACCTAAACACAGATGATATCCTGTGCTTCAGATATACAATAATTAATTTTTACAGTTCCTCCTCCATGAAATTTGTCAGAATAGTAGTGAAATTTACAATGAAATAAGCTACTTACAGTCTGGTCCTTCCAAATTGAGATATGGTATGTCCATTACTCTCATAAGAAATAGCCTGCAGCAAAATGGAAACGCACCATTAGCAAATTTCTGCCTAAAGACCTTTTAATAAGCTTTCCTTTTATAGTTTTTAGATGTTGCTTCTGAAGAAGCAGAATTAATCATCTCAACCATATCTTAAGCTATATTAAAAGAAACAGACCCTCTAATAAAGTTCAATGCATTAGCTAACACTCCAGATGCAAAAAGTTACTTGGCATCATGCTAATAATTTATGTATTCAACAAAACAAGAACAAAGAAGCCCCAAACTGTTACTGCTTAAAGCAAGTAGGGAAATGACCATTTAGAATGTAGCAGTTCTGCACAGCAAGAGCCAGTTCCATGATGGATAGTGCAAAAGCTGTCATTCATGTATACCTCCCCACTTGTGAGCACTGCATCATGCTTTAGAGAGAATGGATCTTAAAACACTAAAACTGCAAAAAAACATCATGACACTTTAGTGGAGATAACCAGGATGAGTCTTTTTCCCTTTAATACGTAATTGAAGAGTTTCTCAAAACATTCAAGAAGTGCTTTCAAAAAAAGCTCATATTCAGCTCTGAAAACTATTTTCCTCCAAAATAAGTAGCCTAAAATCCTGTTATAGGTATAGATGCCACACTGCTGTTACAAAACATTTGCTGTGTATAGCGTTCACTGGAGAGTTAAAATACTCTCAATAGAGTTCAGAAAATTGAGTTTCTACCATAACTTCAAAAAGGTTCTAAAATGCTTATCAGATTATAGCTACAGTATTCAGCTAAGTAATAACTGTTCTAAGCATCTGCTAAAAACATTACCAATTTGTAATGCCCTACAGATTCTTTGTATCACACCACACTATTAGCTTTTGAGAGTTTGAATATTATGTCCTTAGGGTTACTTAGAAAAGACTACTGGAATGCAGCTGAAAAGTTGTCTTTATTATAAGTACTCAGGAAAAAAAAATTAAAAAAAAAACAAAACAAAAAAAAACAAACACTGGGGAGAAAATGGACTACATGACAGGTTCAGATGTGAGCCAGAGGGTCTTCAGAGAACTGGTACCAGTTATGATACACACTAATGAAGTTGTTCTGTATGACAACATGAACCTTACTTTATAGGAAATCAGCTAGATTTGTGACGTTGTAGCTGTGACATTGCTTTTCATTCACAGTTATTTAAAAGCTGTATGTTATTTCCTACACTGGTTAGAGGCTACAGTCAGATCACATGGTGAGAGGACAGAGGTCTGTTTCTCAATATACAACAATATCCTAGGAACCTTGAGATATTTTGAGACAGCCACTTGAATACAATTGTTTCTGTGGCAAGTCAAGTAAAATCAGGAGAGCAAAGCTATGATCCTGCCACTTCACAGCACTGCATAAGTAGTCTCAAGCAGTCAACATGCTTCCTCTGCACTGAGCTAGAATAAGTGTTTCCACTGCTATGTGACGAACTGTGTAGAGAAACTGATACAGTCAAAAAAAGAAAAAGCATCTTTTTAAACCTAGATCAGTTTACCAACCCAGCTCAGTAAGCAGTATGGACACACGTGGCTGGAAGCCCAAGGACAGCAATTGTTTACTCCTACACTGTGAAAAGTTATCAGTCAAGCTGCAGAAAAGCACACTGATGCTCTTTTGCAGTAATTTTGCAAAGAAGAGTAAACTAATATAGAAAAGCAGGGGGAGGAATCAACCGATTTGCAATACATGCCAGAGAACCTTGCTCCCTGATGAGACGTTTTCCACAAATATAGCACAAAACCAAGGTATTTGCATGAATTTTGGGTTCTGATATTCCTTTTGAGAGAAAAAATTTCTCAGATAATTTATATTTATACAGATCATCATGCTATTCATCTCAATAAAACATGCTGTTTTCATTTCTCTACACCTCTTTCACCCCCTGCCTCCAGCTACCTCAAAAGAAAAAAAAAAACAACCACCAACATTCAAACAACCCAAAGAGATCTGAAATAAACTTGTCAATAGAAGTCTGGGGGGAGACTGCAGGTAGGGGCAGGGAGATATGGAAGAAAAGATGTGGCTCTAAACAAAATAGGTTAAAAAATTTCAAATCAACTCCAAAGTATGTAACATGATATAGCATCCAAATTATACACATAAGAGTTTAGATATTACAATATCAAAAGTCCCATCATCTCAACTCTTAAGTGTTCACCAGGGATTACTCACAGCAGATTGTTCACATGAACACAATTTTTCAGAGACAATGTATAGACAATGAAGCACTTACAAGAAAGAAATGTATCTCTGGAATTCTTGGCCTATTGAGTTGTTTATCATATAACTTTAAGCATTATCATATAATTTTAAGCATTATGCTTAAAATGCCAAACAACCCTAAGGCAAAGTCTGTTTTTAATCAGTCCCACTCTTACAAGAAGTTGAAGCTAAAGATTTCACCTTTGTTCATCATTAACCTATATGCTGGCCACCACTGTTGAACATCAAGCCAAGAAGTTCTATAACTTTGCTGACATTAAGAAAAAGGTCGAAATACCTACTAAAAAAACTGAAGGCTGAGTTTGTAAAAATCAAAGGTTGACTTTTCAGTTTTAAATTTAGTCCTACTATTCACATTACTGATAAATCTATTCAAACAGAAAACATTTCCAAAATCCTATCAGTCACACCAGTGCTGTAAAAGCTTAATCTCCAACCTGTATTTAAATATCAACACCTAGTATTCAGAGAACTTGAAATAAAGATTTTATAAGCAACCCGAAGAATCATAAAGTGGTCTGCTTTAAAGAATGTTTTCAAGACTATCTTGATAATAGTTCAGACTGAGAACATCACTTCTAAGTAATTGCCTTATAATAAACTACTCTGTTCAGCTTCTTTCAGGAAAAAGTTGTGTGACAGAGAGTATAGCTTTCATTTGTTTAGCTTACTGTTTGCATGTTGTAGTTTGTGTTTTGCTTGAAGAACATGACTACAGCACAAAGGAAAAGGTTTCCTTGTTCTGACTGCTGCCCACAGGATCAGGTAGAACTTCTGGAGGAAGGAGGAAGATAGTTTTTTTTTCTCCCCAGGAGGAAAAGAGGATGCTCAGCTAGGGAAAGCTTCTACACCACAAACTAGAGAAAACTAGGTGTAGCAGGAAGCTAGCTGGCAGTCCAGAGCACACCTGCAAAAAAGCCCCAGAAGCAACACACTTACTAGGGACCTTAAGGTAACTAAGTGCAATGCTCAAGCCCTGGATGCTACTTACAGGTGCCAAAGACATCAAGTGCTCCAAACTTGGTCTGCAAGGACATACTGAGCAGAGCAAAAGACTTGTTCAGCTACAACTTCTGACATGTACTTAAATACCTTTTCTTTTTTAAAAGGTAATTAAATAAATGGAGTTACTCTGGTTTGTTATTCTGCATTATAGTAAAAAACTAGCTTTAAAAATACAAGCCTTGGCCTGCTCACTGTAAGGAAAAGGTGAGACAGTCTCACCTCCAAGTTCTGATTGAGGTGAGGTGACAGGTGTTGGTTAGAATATGGCAAAGCTTCTAAGATCATGTGGAAAGTAAGACATGGCAAGTTTTCCAAGTCTCCATGATTTAAAAATAACATATAGCTTTCCTGAAACAAGAAGCTACAAGTTACAAATAATGACAGAATGGATAAACTTTTTTTTTTTTTTGTAAATTCTTGCTTAAATAAAAAAAAGGCAAGCTGTTCTCCCTACAATTTTTTATTAACTTTCCATTTTGTTCGAGTTAGGCAGTGTTAACTCTGAAGCCAGAACAGATACAGCAGGCTTCCTTTCAAAACTTTGAAGTGTCACTGTTAGAAGAATGTCACACTTGTAGTACCCAACTTAATTAACTTGGAAAGCTTCTCTTTAATGTATTATTGTGACAGTTTTAGTTTCAGTTTGCACTTGTTGCAGACCCGCATCTCTACAAAGAACTGAAAGCTTTTGGGTTTATCATTGAAAAAATAACGCCCTCAATTGGCATCTACTAGCTTGCATGGGCGTGTGCTGCTGTTACTGAAAACAACCCTGTGATCAATCCTATCTTAAAATGAAATTATGCTGATCGATTCTGTCATCACCTTCACATTCACATCGAGTGGTCACCACAGGTTCAATCTAAGGAATGCGCATACAATTTATAATATCTGCTAAAATACACAGAGTTCCTGCCTCACGTTTCAGTGTCAAGAGAGTCACTTAACTGCTGTCACTATAGTAACTTGGTTTCCAGACCAATGAAAGCTGAAAGCCATTGATCACAATTATTCTCTCATTTGTTTGGGCTATCTGAAGCTAAAATAATTAATTTTGCAAACTCCTATATGATAGGGTTTGAAAGGATGGAATTTCTCCTGAATTTAAAAAGACTAAAGCCCTGGCAGCTTTTAAAATTCAACTGCTTTCCTTTTACATGACAGGTTATATTATCTTTAGAAGCTTCATAAGGTAAAATCTACAGATTAAATATGCAAAGAATCAAGTCTGTGCGCAAAGACTTCTAGATTTCTCAAGTCTTACTTCAATCTGTCCAAGTAATTTGCACAAAGATCCAATTCAAAAGCAAAATACTGGTCATAGCATCATCCTATAAACTACTAATCATATATGTTTATCATGCCTGCTTAAAAAATGGGTTACCTGACAATGCTAATACAATAGCTTTGTGTTATTTGGATTGATATTACAGTAGAGGTATTTTCAGTTTTCCAGACTGTTTAGTGTACTCAGTTTCAACTATCACCAGTTTCTGACAGTGTCCTACAACATAAAGAACACCTGACCACTTTTTCTTCAGTTCCACTACTCCCAAAGCTTACTGCAGAAATAATTTTCTAAACTGTAAACATATTCTCAACACTGGCATAGACAGGGCCATTAAAGCAATCCAGGTACTCTAAGTGTCCTTTTACAGGTTAGCAGAAATTAAAACATTCTCTTCAAAAGAAAAGATATTTACTTTACAAACTGCCTCTCTGCAGCACTACTAGCATGAACCAGAAAGACAATCAAAACTGAAGTGTAAAGAGAAAAGCACTTAGCCATCAATTCCGAGGCTAGAGACATATATTCTAAGGCTAGTGTTACATTTCGATGGTTTAGCAGGTCTTTCAATACAACAACTACTTACTTGTTAAAAAAAGGTTCAATGAGTTTTGATCTAGCAGACACGTGGTTTTTCGGAGGGCTGAGGAATGAACCTGATGAAGAAGAAATTCAGTATGTAATAAGCAGCTACAGACAGCACTAAGGAGAAGGTTTGAAAATGACCACATGGATACCTAGGAAGTTAGCCATGGAGATGAAGCAGAGTCCAGTAATGTAAGCATCATATCCTGCTTCATGAAGCTGTTCGGCAGCTGTATCGTAACTTGGAAACCCTTCGGCGCTTTCTGAGAAGAAAAAATAATTTTTATACACGTTACCACAGAAGTTAAAGGCAGCCCTGTATGCTTACCCACACAGTTATTTTGTCAGAGCATAACACCATTTGAGTAGGCTTATACAATTTCCAGAATTTCTGAAAATTCAGAAGTTCTTAAAACAAAAGCACAGCTTTGCTTTGTATTTTTAAATGAGAATAGGCTCCTAGGATAGAAACTCCTTTCTATTAAAGAGCTATTAATCCCGAGAACTGCTTAGCCAAAATGGAGTACTAATTCTAACCCGACAGCAGGATTCCTCACGCAGAGTAACTTCTTCCTGTCTTGCATTTAAAAGAACAGACACTCAGGCTAATTAAAAACTCTACTATCAACCTGTTTGCTGACCATCCAATTGGCCAGATTTTTTATGGTATTTAAGTGATGAAGATGGAACTAAGTGATTAAAGGATGTCTTCATCGACAACTTTCTTGATAATCATGCTTGGTGTTTATGTGAAGACCTTGAGAAGCATCCCTTGAATCACTTCTGAAAGCAGAAATCTTAATAGGCACTTTTCTGAAGAGCAGCGTCTGAAAGTGCCCAAGTCTCAGTAACAGAAATATGTGCACAGCACAGATTTTTCTTGATTATTTAAATTGCACCCGCTCCCAGCATCAAAGTGATTTCATCTCTGTAGCCAGCTTCTCAACCTCTAGAAAGCTGGCTCATTTTCCTCTACAAGTTATACTGAGAACAGGATTGGAAGAACAAAATTAACCGTTTAAAAAGCCAGAATCACGACCCTTAAATCAAAGTACAGACTGAAAAGTAAACTCTGTAATTCCATTTTATTTACTGCATTCAACATAGCAAAAGCTAAAACAATGACGAAACATACCCAGAATTTAAAACGGTGATACAGAAATACTAACATAACTTATACAATGGCAATACGTAAGCATATATACTTTTCGTATTTTGTAAAAAGAAATTGGAATGCAAATTTTTATAAAAAACAAGAGTAGCAAAACATCAAGCCCTTTTTCAGATGAGTCCTTGTAATATCTATTTAAAAAATAAAGTTATCCCAGATTCAGACAACATTAAGCTATATTGGCTGAGCTGAAAAGGACATTTCTTAGTGCTTAATTTTTCTTTTTCGTAGATACATATCCAAAACAAAACATAAATGAACAGTTAACAAAAGTATCCTAGTATTTTTAAACATGCTTTGCTTTGGATGTGCTGAACCACATTAATCATCTCTGATTAAATATTAACACTTCTGAGTCAGTTAACCATTATGGCCATATTTTGCTCAGAAAAAAAAAAAAAAGTAAAATTATTATTTTGTATTACATCCGCAGAAAACATTACCTGACCACTGCTTATTATGTTACAGTCGGAGAAGAAGCTACAGATAAGCCACTAAAAGGTCTGCATGCAATTACAGTTCACTCCATATTCATGGTACTGCTTGGGTCTAGGCACCAACTGCTCCTGTTCATTGTCCAAGGAGATCACAGATTATCCATCTTATTATCTCTCCTGTTGCTACAGCTTCAGTGCATCTGCTCTGCACATTCAGCAATATAAAACAGTATCACTCATCTTGTTTTTAACTAAGCATTGAGACCTTCCCTTCCAGCACACCCTACTTCAATACTGCTCTCCCTTTTCTAAATCAGCAGCTAAGAAGAATTCCAGAACCTTGAGATAAGCTTGTCCTTGAAAATATCCTTTCATTTGCCTCAAAGCAAAGAAAGCTCTAAAGGAACTTTGTTTCTAGAACACACATGACTAGTCACTACTGTGCATGTTTTCTTGGTTTTGTTTGTGCCTAATCAACCGCTCTGGCTTTGATCTGAGGGACAGTAATAACCAAACAAAACAGTTTTAAAACTATTTCAAGTTACTCATAAAAAAAATCAACCTAAAGAACAAAATGTCATCATTAGAAGATGATGAAACTGCTGTTCACTGAATATATCCATTCTTCTGTTATCTGAAATAAAGTGGAAAGATTCCTACTGAGTTCCACTAATAGTTCTAAATAGAACTGCACTAGATATATATTGCCTGCATTTTAAGTCCCTTTCATCAAAACACTACTTATTAATGAGAAAATTTACATCTCAGACCAAGAACAAAAATAATCAAAACACTTTCTTTCCTCTGAAAGAGGAAAATATTTCAGAAATAAGGCTGCTTTGATATAGCCTTACCAACTTTAGGAGGGCTGAATGGAACCTCTTTTAAACGTTTTTCCAATTCTGCAAGGGATGTATTGTTAATGATCTCCTGCAAGAAAAGACACCATTAACTGCCAATGCCAAGTACATTTTCCCTAGAAATTGAAATCAAATAGGGTAAAATGAGTATTTACTGCTGCCACCTTGTGTTCTCTAAGGATTTATACTCAGCCTCATTTCAAACTAATACACCAGAGAAGCGTGTGAAGACAAGTTTTAAAAAGTTAACTTGCCTCAACTACAACAGAATGAGTCACGAGCATTTATTAATACTTTTCAGAATTACTGATGATTAATTATGCCAAGGTAATATTTCTATTTGGATCTGGTTCCATGCATGGTACATATGTCAGGGGAAAAGGAGCATAAACAGCAAGGCAAAATATCCTAAATATCAGTTGTAATGGTTGAAGGCATTCAATGTGAGAATTGAAGTGTGCTTGCTGACTGGACAGTCTTGAATAAATACTGTATAAATACTGCTGGTTTAAAGTAATATAAAGATAGTGAAAGAAGCTCAATAATCAGAAAGTTGCTCCTATACTTCATCTTATCTGAGTTGCATTGCTGAATCTATACATGCGTATATAAAGTGTCACAAAAAGATATACGGATTATTTATTTCTTCAAACTTCTTGAACTTCTTAATCAAATATACTTTGTCAATCAGAACAACAGAAAAAACATGCAGAATCAACAGCGTGAGAAAGTCTTGCACAATCTTTCTTAAAGTTGTCTGAAATTTTTGAGGACTAAATTTGGTTTTGCTCTAAATCAAGACAGCTGTTTACAGTTCACATCAAGTCTGCAGTCTAAAAAAAGTTGTCAAGAATTCAGTACAATGAGGAAGCTCAAATGATGCATTATATTGACATCCCAGTGCACCACATGGTAACAGTAGCCTGAAACCCAAGCATCTACTGTAAAAATTACAAATATCAATGTGACTGTACCAAACATAAAACTTGTGCAGGATTGTTTTTCAGAATACAGAAGCCTCTATTCTCACTACAGTAGTATGCAAGAGAAACCTGAACATACCTACTAAGTAAATTTTAATGAGATTTTTGTTATGCAATGCTCTGAAGTCAGAGAGTTATGCAGAAAGAGAAGATGCTGCTTCATCAGCATGTTTAATTAATTAATTCCAAAGGCATACAGGAAAGCAAGAGAGTATGATGACTTATCTCAGTACTTCTTTGGAAGAATAAAACTCATGCTGCATGAGGTTTTAAGAGAAACCTGTAAATTTTTTTCTCCTGCTGACTACCCACTGAACAGCAGGCCAAAATAGAATCTAATGATGATGTTCAAGAACCTTTTTCTAGACAAATCAAAGTCAGTGTTCACAGTATTTCTAAAGTAGCTTCCAGGTCCTATTTGTTCATGAATAACATCTATTATTTTTTTTCTCCTGAGGAGATACATAGTCTTGTGCTAATTTAAAAAGACAAAAAATCTGCTAGTCACATTTTAAGTAGCCAAACCCATATATAATTTGGAATTCAAAGCTGCTAAGTTATCTTAAAACTGCAACAAACACAAAAGTCACTTACAAAGTGACAAAGTCAAAATTTGTATACCAAAAGTCTTCAAAGTTTAGATAAGGGGTTAAGAAAAAATTATCTTACAAAAAAGGAGCATCACAGAAAACACTGTTAAGCATCTTTCTCTAAGAAATAAAATAATTTGTTTCAACACACACTTAATGCAAACTTGTGTCTTCCAATCATTCTATAATATTAATTTACCTTAAAAGGTTGTGTACTTGCCATCAGTTTAGTATCCAATAGCCTAGAAACAAAAGTTACAGCTAAGTAAGTTGAACTGGAAGAATGTCCACTTTGCCAAATCCTCAAAAACGTTTTGATATATTAGCTAGGAAACAGCAGTTTCACCCTACTGAAAAATTACTCTCAGATTGCAGAGCAGCCAAAACACTCCTTGGCTTTGTTCAACATGAAAAAGGACAGCAACTAAGCAACAGCAAGAGATGCAAACAAATCTTGTTCCAAATGTAGCGCAGATTCGAAACACCAAACATCATGCCAAAACCAAGAGGGTAGCAAAGCTGCATCTTTTGCCAAGAAGTAGAACAATAGCACTGCTCTTCTGGAAAAGAGATGCTACAGAATATTTTATAAATTGTATTTCTCTAACTTGTTCCCAATTTTACTTCTAGTAACAGCTAGGTTACAGGGCTATGACAAACAATCAGTGTGCTAAAACAACATTAAAACGGTTGAAAGTTTGAACTAAGAACTTACCGGGGAAAGACACATGATGTTACTTCCTTGAACTCACTCAGGTCCTAATTTAACATTAAACCGGAAGATAAAATCCAATTAAGTTAACTGTTTATCAGTCTCAGGATGATAGAGAGCAGTAGCCACAATTATCCAACCAGCTTCTAAAATTGAGATACGACTGAATTCTCACCTTGTAAGATATGAATTTGTCAACATTACAATAAATAACACCTGCAATTACACAGAACCACAGACTAATTATTTCTGATTTGTCTGTGATTTGTAAGAGAAATGTTTTATCACCTTCAGTACCCCATCTTGTTATATAATCTAGGCTACCTCTAATTCCAAGTGTGTTAACAGTTCTTCTCAAGTGTTCCCAGCATTTAATATGTCAATGGAATATAAGCAGACGCTCTATGGGGGCAGTTGATTGCCAACAGGTTTAGATCTTACAAGTATCAAAAGTACAGGAATGACTGCACCAGTACAAGTTAGGGGTTGACCTGCTGGAAAGCAACTCTGTGGAGAACGACCTGCGAGTCCTGGTGGACGACAAGTTCACCATGAGATCGCAATGTGCCCTTGTGGCCAAGAAGGTCAATGGTATCCTGGGCTGCATGAAGAAGAGTGTGGTCAAGGGAGGTTCTCCTCCCCCTCTATTCTGCCCTGGTAAGGCCACATCTGGAATACTGTGTCCACTTCTGGGCTCCCCAGTTCAAGGGCAACAGGGAACTACTGGAGAGAGTCCAACAGAGGGCAACGAGGATGATTAGGGGACTGGAACATCTCTCCTATGAGGAAAGAACGAGAGCCCTGGGGCTGTTTAGCCTGAAGAAGAAAAGGCTGAGAGGGGATCTGATCAATCTTTATAAATATCTGAAAGGTGGGTGTCAGGAAGATTGAGCCAGTCTCTTTTTAGTGGAGCCCAGTGATAGAACATGGGGAAATGGGCACAACTAGAACACAGGAACTTCCACCTCAACACAAGGAAAAACTTCTTTACTGTGAGGATAGACCACAGGAACAGGCTGCCCAAGGAAGCTGTGGAGTCTCCTTCTCTGGAGACTTTCAAGACCTGTCTGGACATGTTCCTCTGTGACCTGCCCAAGGTGAAACTGTTTTGGCAATGGGGTTAGACTAGATGATCTCCACAGGTCCGTTCCAACCCCTACCACTCTGTGATTCTGTGAACTGACAACTGCTTATGTCCAACACTGTCCAAACAAGTCCCAAACTTGTTTCTCCCCTCTCATAATCAAGTCTTTCCCCTAACACCCAGAAGCCCCTGGGGACCACAAGTAATATAACTGTCATGCCAGCCATCCTTTCCATGAAACCTTTGGCTTCTTCAGACAACATCCTCAGTGCCAACACATTGCTTAATTTAATTTACTTGTTACAAGACTAATGCAGTCATGAACTGCCCTACTGCAGTCATGAAAATTGTTAAGTTGCTCAAAACAAGACACAAGTATGCTCCCCCAATTATTCAGACAGTCCACATCTTCACCCCAATAAACGTCATCCTGCTACAAGATCTCTTATCATTCCATTAATTGTACTGTGTTATATGAAAACACGTTCCCACTTTGTAGACTACAGAGGGAAAAACGCCACACTAAAGCTGACACTCCAAACCAGTGTCTTAACAAGCCAGTTACATTCGCCTGCCATTAGCCAAGCAGTTTCTGAAGGACTAACAGGTAAGAGCAGAAACCACAATTCAGTTCCAACATTAAATGTGAACATTTTGAAAAGGTCAAGGAGAAAAATTCAATCCAACTAAGCTTTCTACAAGAAGATTTAAGAAAATCAGGCAGTAGCCCAGAAGTAACAAGTATTCTTTTTAAAGTACTTTGCTGCTGTTCTTAATAGACTGTCATATGCTTCCATTCACAAAAAGGTTTAGAGAAAAGACAAAAGACAAATACATTAAGGCGTTAATTTCATCATCAGAACACTCAGAAGATTACTTACATCAGGCAGGGGACAACAGAACTGGTGTATGGTATGCATAACATCCAGTAGCATATTGTGCCCAATAACAAGCTTGCCCTGCAAAGAGAACATTAAACTTTAGCTGCACTTCCAGTCACGGCCATGGCAAGGGCAGCATGTGAAAAGTACCTATCCCAGATGGCAGCCGAGGGCAGCTCGGAACAAATACAGATCAGTCCTCCCCATTTGCTCCCTACGTGCCCCACAGCAGCCACTCCTTTTTCCTCTACTCCCAGCCACTTACCACAGCCTCCAGCCACAGCCTGAGAAGTTGAGAAGATGTGCTAGAACAGCTACCTACAACTAGGTTTCCAAATCTAATTTATTTAAGATTGAAGTAAAGTGATTTCTCAGTCCACTACCTTTTGATTTACAACTTGTACAACTCACAATATATTCTTTACAGCTTTAATACCTGATAGTTATGATGGGCATGATCTGGCTTCTCACAGCGCAGAACCTTTCATGCCAGATTTTGTACAAGTAAGTTTCTTCTTGAAAAAGTACAAGAAATTTTTTAAATGCTAACTTTGATTCATTTGAAGTGACAACCTTTTCTGCTTCCCTGCATCCTTCATTTGCTAAAGATAACAATGTGCATACATAGTTTTTTCTACACAGCAGGCTGTAACAACTACAAGAAAATAATTGGGCTGATGCAGACAGATACATAACTACAGCCTGCTTTAACTACGTAAGTAGAAGAGAATCAAACGACCTTCACTGATTAAGCCTTTAACTGACAGAAAAAAAAAAACAGCCAATAGTCTTTTTCACTATAGAGAAAAAAACATCTCAAAACCTAGTTACTTAAGAGAATCCTGTTAAAAGCCCTAAGAAATTGGTATTGTTGACTCTTAAAGATAATGAGGTTGTTCGTATCATTAGCTTAAGAGCTTACTTAACCTACCATACTCAACCACTGTAAAACACAAAGCAACATCAACTTTAAAAAAAAAAAAGAGAGAAGTCTCTTTAACCTGTATTTCATCTTATCTTCAAAAATGTAGCAGCGATTTATTAATTATTTTTTCTTCTTACAACTGAAGGTATGATAAAAGTCATGTTAACTTACAGAGTTAGTAATGGCATGAACAACTCTGGAAAATCCTACTGCATCATTCAATTCTTCCTGCAAGCAAAGATTCTGACATTAGTGAAATATAAATACCAATATTGTCAAAACTGTATCTGCCAACTGGCAGACACTTCCAACTGTTTGGCTCAACCTGTTTCTCAGACATACTCAAGAACAGATCACAGAAGAAATGTCAATATTCAGAAGATACATGCAGCCAAAGCAGAATGCTGCTGACAGAAGTCCAGTTTCATCTGTAGCTCTAGTTCACTGCGAAGCAGGAAAAGTCACAAGCTATTGTGGTGGGTTGACCCTGGCCAGGGGCCAAACACCCACTCTGACTTTTGCTATTTATATAAACAAAAATAAGAAGAAATATTATACAAATACAATATTACATAATGTGAGTTACACATTTTAAACTGACTCAGATGGGTTTGGGAGGAGCTGACTACAGCATCTATTTTAGTTTCACTTAGATTTTTTGTAACAGATTTTTCTTTTTCAGGTCTAGGGAAGTAATTTCTGCCTTGCATTATCGGTGTCTGTTCAGCCAGAAGTGAAATTCAACGGAAACATTCACTGTTATTTTAGTTCAGCTCTGAATGCCACTAGTCAGAGTGAGTAATACACCTATAAAGTCGACTTAAAAAAAAAAAAATCTACTATAGTAGTAAATTTTCCCTAGCCTGCCTTTTGGAAAAAGAAACGTGACATTAGTTGAGGTCTCTGCTAAATATCTCCTTCCCTCTTAAGAGGCATTCTGCGTGCAAGTATTATTTGCTCCACCCAAATTGACTTTGTCTTGAAACACATAAGCATAAATCACAAGAGTGTAAACAAGGATTCCCACAACTGAAGTCTTATGACTTCTTAAAACTTGCATCAGGCTCAGTAAGCAAAAATATCAAGTCCCATAAGCAATGATAAGAGCGCCTGAATATACCAGACATGAACTTCCAGTCAATCTTTGCTACGGTAGTTGTGTGCAGCATGTTTCTAATCAAGAAAAGCCAGATGACATTAATTTTACAGGACATTTCATCTCAGACAACTAAAAGCAAGCAAGTTTTGTAGCAGAGTATTATGCCAAGGACAGACTGTGAATCCAAATAATGTGCAAACTTGCTCAAGAACTTCTGCAAGACCTTTTGCAATGGCTATTGTTCTACAGCACTAATATATGCAACCAATTGATGTCTCCTATTACTGGGCCACGCTTCCCTGATAGAGAAGATCCATGTAAGGAGGAATTCGCTGCTCCAGAATATTGGCTCAGTATTCTACAATTACTTATTCTTTAAAATTTTGTAGCATCTTGCAACCGTTCTTGCTCTATAGCAAAGCCTGAGTTGTCTGGTAGAATTTGAGAGGATTAATTCCAGACAACAGCGACAGCCAAACAAATGGGAAATACCACCCAACCTTATCACACTGATTGGAGCCATAGATCATCCCCCTCCCTCTTTCATGTAAACTAATGAAATGGAACTTATTTACCTGTTCTTTTGCTTGTTTCTGCTGTTCTCTTCTTTTTCGTTCTTCTTCATTTACCTTACTAATAACGATATATCTCTCCTTCTAAAATAAAATGTGTGTAGTTTGAGGAATGACTCTAAGAAGTTCATATTTAAGACCATTGCAAGTTTCTGTAAAATCTATATTGTAAAGAAAACTAAGTTATACCTCAGCAGCAGTTACTTGGCAAAATGACTGCTCCTATTGTAAGCACAACTTTATCACCTACTCCCAAAAGCCTACTTTAGAAAGCTGTATTAGATTCACCCACCAAACCAAACTTCTACCAAATCCATTTTTTACTCCCGAGGAAAAGTTATCAGCTTTTCCTTGTAAATAGCAGATTTCAAATATCTTTTAAGCAGAGATTTGTGCTGGGAAGTGAGGATAGAACTTGTGACGCCACCACTCTTCCTCCAACATCGAGATCTACTTTTCACCAATACACTTACTTTTCACCAGTACTAAATGTCAGATCCACTACATCTTAAAATACCTTTTAGTATCCTTTCTTAAAAAAATATTAAAAATACTAGCCACACAAACACATGCTTACACTTAATATGTTGGTCAGATTTAATGTTTCAAAACTAGTTCACTGTATGCCATTTAAAACATTTCACATTTTGCATAACAAAGCTCAAGTTAGGAGAGTTGGTAAAACTGAGAAATACAATTTCCTTTAAAAAGTACAAATGCTAAAAGCAGTAACATGCCTGCTTACCTTATCTGACTCCAGAGTTTCAACGTGGATACCTTTTGGATACCTACATCAAAACAAATGGAAAATGAACATAACTAGTTATTAATTCGGCATTTAGCATATTGAAACCACAACAGTGACTTGCTAATTTCATGTTTTACTATTACTATAAGACTTAAGTCCAAAGTTCTTTTTAAATTTAAAACAACAGCAAATTTGAGGCAATAGGCTGTTTAAATTGCCCTCCTTATGTTACCCAATAGTAAGTAGCACTAAAATGTATTTTCTTAGGCAATTTCCCATCCTGTTGCTGTGGAACCTTTAACAGCTTCTTTTAGTAATATTATGATGAAACATTGAGATGATATTTACTTAATCTAGAATCTCTGCTTTCAAAAAACACAAAATCAAAATACTGGTGAGAAAACTCATTTACTTGCAGCCACAAGGCAGCGTCTATGGTGACTGCAGCCTTCAACATGCCACTTATTCTAGGATTTATAAATAACCCTGAACTTGTGCTAACAGCGAGCTCTAATAGGAAATACTTACGCAAATGTCATTACCTCTGCTACAGGGTTGCATCACTCCACCACAATCACATTAATTACCGAAGTACTACCATGCACAGAGCATCCGACTGACAGTAAGGTCAGAGAACACTGTCTTTCACTGCTTAACAAGCAGATTATTACTACAATCTTCGCATTACGATAAACTAACCACAATTATATAACCACCACAGAACCAACATGTTTCCTTCGTCCCCTGGCTACTACTAAAAGGAGTACTAGAGAACACTTACTAGAGTACTTTTTGTCCTCTCCACCCTGACTCCTCACACAATTTTTAACCTAAACCTCACTTTTAAGCTGTTTCATGTCACAGACCCTGGATGCATGAGAACAGTCACACACCAGAACACCTAACAGAGAAAATGGCCTGCGAAGAGTTCAGGACACAAGGGTAATCAATAACCTCACTGTCTTCTGCTTTAATTATCTCCATGCTAGCTGCACAACTTCACTTTCTCTCGCCAATGCACACACACAGTGTACGCAGGCGTACGCACATAAAGCAATACAGCTGAATGTTAAAAAAATACAACTCATTAACACACTCTTCCATCCATGGAGAGAAGATGCAAGAATAAGCGTCAGAAACACAACACTGGGTGCTACCAGAACCTAGAGATATTCTACCGATGCATTAAAAAATCCACACAGAAAAATTCTTGAAAACATCTCTCTTTTTCAGATTCGTTCTCAAGCTCACTTTTTGAGAATACGATTTAGAGAGAGACACTTTATTTTATCCGCTTCCAGGGTAGGTAACAGAGTGCCAGATGCTGTTGCAACACTGATTAAATGTACAAAAAAAAAAGATTTCCGCTGTATTTTCCACACTTTACTAGTGCAATCAGAACAATGAAAATCTCATCTCTACAGCCTTACAGTTTCTCCCAAGACATTAAGGGAGATATTTGGACAAAGATGGCAGATAAAGCCAAGAAAGGAAAAGAAAATTATTACCAGAATTAGGATTTTTAAGTCATCAGAAATGCTTATAACTAGCATCTAAGAGAAAACTATAAACATACCAGTACCTACCATAAAACTAGCAATTTTTCAAGTAAAGCCACAATTTGTGTAAGCACATGTACTTTCTGTTCACTAAAAACCTGTCGAGTTGCACTTGTTACATAATTCTTAGCTGTGTTGTTCTATTCAGATTTCAGACCGTAAAGATAAAATACTAAGCTTTAAAATATTCAAATGAATTATCACAAAGCGGTTTAATACAATTTATCTTCAGAACATTATCAATAACCCATTCTTAGAGAAAAAAAAGTCTAAATGAATCACCTCTGAGGTTAAGTATATCAGATCTTACCCAGGTTTCTTATCAGAAATACTAAAAAAATACAGTAAGGCAGTATTACCAGTAACTTACTTCCAGCTCAAGGTCTGATAAATTAATTTCCTCTGAAATCTAAAATAAAAAAACAATTGTGTTACTAATACTCTTATAAAAGTGTTTCAAAGTAATAATGTTCAGTTAAAGCCAGCTTCACGTTCATTTGTAGAAAAAAAATTTAAAGCATAAACATTGTTACCAGAACCTACAGGCTTGGAAGGGTTTTACTGGAATCTGATGTTCTGTTGCCAAGCCAACATTTACGCCATTTTGTACACTTATCCACAGATCTTCTCATGACAAAATATTTGGTAGTTATGATTAATGAATATATATACAGTGATGTTATCTTACCCCCAGCTTCACAGTGTTCTAGTATTGCTAAATTCAATATGTTTTTATGTTCTAAATAACTGTACCCCTCCAAACATCTGGACTCCAAAGCTAAATAGACCTGGGGAAGGAGACCCACTAAAAACAGTTTCAATACACCATGTTAACTAGAAATAACTTATAGCTCAACAGATGCGAGAAATTTGTTTATAAAATGCATATCCAAGGCTCATGGAGCACTTCAGCAATACCAAAAGGAGGCTCACATGCACATAACATGACTACACTTAAATATGTTGTCACTACATGCAGAAGTTATGGCTCAAAGTAGAGTGTGACATTCATATAAATTACCAACTTTTCTCAACCTTCACAGATTCGTCACATGTAGATTTTGCTGCAGTTAACCCAAGTAAAGATACTCTTTCTTGCTCCCCTAATTCTATACGACCAAAATATTTTTTTTAGAAGGTAAGTAATTTCAGAAACTGACCCTGTACATGGCTCCAGTTCCAAGCTTTCAGTTTCTTCATTCTTTAATAAGTCTTCTATCTGTTCCCTGAAAGAAATAGATTATTTGTTTCTATATCTACTGCTTTCTCTTTACAATGTTTACATCTCTCCCTAAGAGAAAAGAAAACACTTCATAAAAAAAGAAGTGTTTCACAACTAGTGAACTAATAGGAATAGCTTCCTCACACCAACATGTCACTATTGTTTATGTTTTCATTTCAACATTAGAGGATATTAACCAATTTTACTTACACTACTTTCTCAATGAATTTTTTCTGATCATCAGGAATTGTTACAGGACACTTTGTGGCATTAGGAGAAACGTATGACAAAGATCCTGCACCATTGGCCTGAGAACGTTTTTCGTCATACTGTTCCCTTAGCTGTCTCTCTTCTTCCTGATTTAAATATGGAATTCCTAAACAAACAAAAAAACAACAAAAAGACATTTAAAAGCTCATCATAATTAGAGACAAATTAGAGATGTACAATTTAGTACAGACATTACTAACCAAGCATGTGCCAGTGTTATATCCCTGAAGGCTCAAAACACATCCCTATATCCTTCCCTTTCAGTCATCTGTTCTAGATCCCATTCTTTATCTGTGTCTATACAGGCTTCATTCTAGCACATCCCAGATTAGCTGGTACCCTACAGAGCCACGTGCCTCATCTGCACAAGGCGTGAGCCTGGGAGCTGCAGAGCTGTAGATTACAATCACAAAAATACTTAGCACTCCTCTTCCTTGCTATCTGCATCACCTCAATAACAGACTGCAGCAGCGTCTGTTACAATGCACGGATACCTTTCCTAAAATCCCCTACACAGCTACATAACTCCTTACTCTATTTATATTTAGCCACCAAACAAAAACAAACAACTAAGCACTTATCTAAATAGGAATTCTATTCTGTTGAATCTGTACAATGAATTTTTGTAAAGGGAGCAACTATCAGCATAATTGTAGATCTGGTAAGAATAACTCCGGGAACTTCATTATGTGTTGAGGGAATATCATAAATGGCTGTGTTTTTCTTTTTGCAGAAAACAAAGAAACATGTCATAAATTTTACAGACATTGAAAGAAAAAAGAAAGAAAAAAACAACTCACCATTGCGAAAAACTTTATTAAAATCAAATCCTTGGTTTGCTAAAAAATCTATACTTGAACTCTGCAACAAAAGAAAGTAGCTTTACAATTGGCAGGAGTATCCGTGGCATAAATACATCAGTTAAGTTATTTTTATACTTTTTAAGAAATCATACAAAGTCCAAAGTCAAGAGCAACCAAGTTCATGACCCTAAAGAAAACACAGAAAGTTTAGGCTGTGCTATTTTTGCTACTTCTTTTCAACTTCTATGAAGTACAAGAACAATAAATACCCTAAAGGGATAAAGATGAAAGAATGAGCTATATGGAGAGATGAAACTAAAGAAAGCAAAATGTGGTTCAGGAGAACAAATCTGAGACCAGAAAAATCCTGGCAATAGCCTGGGAAGTAGTGAAAGTGAGATAAGCAGATGGGAATAAAGAATCAAACCGAAAAAGCAAGGGAGCAGGAAGTCAGACAAGAAAGGAGAAAAAAATAAACAGAATCATCTCGCCAGGTTTGGAACACTATCACCAATTCCAGAAACCATACAATGTAATGCGCACCAAGATTTAAAAACTGAACTCAAAGATATTCCCTTAAAGCTCATTTTGAGAGATTACTCCTAACCAACACTTATTTTTTCTGTAAGACAAAACCAAACAAAATCCTGTTTTATATGTAGCAGCTTTTTAAGCTGCTAAAAGAACTAACCACTTCTCCCTCTGCAATGATGTAGAGTTTTCCTGGAAATATCTTTTTGAAGTTTGCTGCAGGTATGCCTTAACTGAACAAAATCAAACTTGCTTTTCTACTAACCTGACAGACAAACTTGACATCTGGTGAACTTCTGTTAAAGGGTTTTGGAAAAATATAGAAATTAAATGACTTCATTATATACCTGTGAAAAAGATGAGTTGCATGTCAATACAGCTTATCAATATTACTTCATAAATTCCTCAATTAAAAAAACAAGGAATAAGTGAATAACATACTTTTCTTCTGTGTGATCATATTTAAAAGTGCAAAGGCCAAACTGAAAGAGCAAAAAATCCATGGAATGCTGGAAAGGAAAGGAAAATTTTGCATGAGAATAAAAATCATACACATTTAAAGATAACTATGGTGCATCCACAATAAATAGGACTGCTCTCCATTTCAAAATTAAGCAAATCTGAATCTTCTTAACCAGCGTTTGTTCTGTTGGTAATTTTGAAGTAAATACACCAAAGTTTTTCAGGTAGTTTTAATTTTTCATTCCATTTACGTATCTTAGTATTGCCCAAAGATGATTTGCAGCATGCACTTCCATTCTGTAAACAGACAAGGACTGAAGTCTCATCTCTCTCCACCTGTTGCTTATACCTGAGAGATGCTGCATCTAAAGCAGCTGTCGAGTCTCCTTCTCAATGTTCATTGACATTCCCCATGATGTGGGAGCAGGCCGTGAGGGACACTGGCTATATATAGTTTTCCAATACATATAATAATATCTTTGACATTCTTCTAATCCACACAGCTAATAGTGGGTAATATGACGGATGTACTGGCACAGTCACTAGGTGCTTTATTATCATGCCCCCCAGTATTTCACAACTGAAATTGAAAAGGTTTTAAACACTAGTCCAAGTGTGTGAGAAAATAAACAAGCATTGTGGTCTCACTAAAAGACTCGTTCCTCCTGAAGGCCAAAGACCCATTTTATACACAGAGAATGGGATATACAGGATTATTCAGTTCTATCATGGGGAAAAAATAACGGGTGGCAACAGGACATACAAAGTTAGTCCTCTTCTCTTATCTTAGAATCACAGAATGGTTTGGGTTGGAAGCGACCTTAAAGATCACCTAGTTCCAAGTCCCCTGGCATGGGCAGGGACACCTCCCACTAGACCAGGTTGCTCAAAGCAACAGCCTAACAGAAACAGCACGTGCTGAGATGCTCAGCATTTCCCTTACCATTCTTCTCTCTTATGGGAAAAGAAACCAAAACCAACCAAACAAAACCAAACACCAAACCCACAGCCCAAAACATCACAGTTTTGACCTTTTGACACTAACAAACCATATGCTGTCTCCTGTGGTCATTTGGCTATTTTTCAAAACTCTTTTCACATCCTCCAGGCCCTTTTTTTTCATGTGTGTGCTGCAGCAGCTGGCATTTAAGTCCTGTTAGGGACAGCACATACTGGCAGGGGGAGGTGGTTTGGGAAGGACCATAGTTCCAATGTAGTTTCTCTGTCACTGAATTTCTCTCACCCAGTCCCCCTTTGAACTGATAAACTGTAACACTCTCAACATCCTTTAACAAATTCTACGCATCTACTAATTCTCCTTTAACAAGTTCTACGTATCTACTAACTCTTGCATGAGGAATCTTATCCGTTCTGACCATGACTTCTGCAAGTTTAATGCAAGACTCCCCAGTTCTTGTGTTAGTAGAGCAATGAAACAAGCAATTTTGCTCTGCTCTATGTAACTCAACTTTACAGACCTCTGTCACATTTCCCTACATTGTCACCATTCTGAACTAAGGATTTCTAACCTTTTCCCAGTATTTTCACTTTACCTTTTTAAGTTTGTGGTACCTTTCTTCTGGAGTGTCAAAACCATTGGTTAAAGCACTAACAGAAGGCCCATCACTGATCCCTGAAAAATCAGAATACATTTTGCTTTGGGTAAGCTTTTCAAAATTAGCCACAGCAAAGAAATTCAACAACTGGCAATTCAAGAAAAATGTTTTCACTTAAGGTACACATTAAGATTCAGTTAAGAAAGATTTTCTATTGCATAAAAGTACGCCTGTTAGCACAAAAGCCACCCAGTGTAATGGTAGTGTTCTAGCAGTAAAGCCCTGTTACAAAACCCCTGCTGCTCTCGCTCCTGTTCAGCATGACAATAACATGAAAGATCTACCAGTAACATAACGTTGATGGGTCTTTACAATATAATGCATGATCAAAGTCAAACTAAAAATGGGAAGAATGCTGTTCATAGACTTATTGAATGACGCAGTCACCTTAAGCAATACATAAAAACAACCATATTTCCGTAAGCACCGCATCTAACAAAACCTAATCTTGATCACACTTAAGTTTCATGGTTGACCGAACTCAGTATCCTAAAGCTAAGGCATTTATTAAGCCATTCTTCCAATGCAGAAACCCTCTGGGTTTTATAAATGTAGAAGTTCTTACTGCTGCCTTTCCATGTACAAACACTTGCAGGGCCTCCCCTATCTCAACCTCTTGCTTTCACGATACATATAATATATTTTCCCGAGCTGCAGCTGAAAATCAATTGATATGTTAAAAGATTACTGTGGAGAGGGAGTAGAAGCAGTATAAGTATGACATGTATCTTTACTTGACCAAAACGTGAGATTGCATATATAATATTTGGTTTAATCATTTTTGTGGCAGCCTCAGCTTTTTCAAGCCAACACTGTGCAAACTACATGAGCAAACGCGAGCCCCTGGGATCCTGCACAGATACCACCGACAGTTCACAATCTCAAAACAGGCGCGACTGTACCTGAAAACTCTCCATCAATGGCCAGGAAGTCCGACTCTTCAATGGCTTCGTACACTTTGCTTAGGTTATCCTTAAAATCTGCGGGTAAACGGGTAAAACACACCTGAGACTACGAACGACTTCCTGTGGCAGCCTGCCGCCCCTCAGGCGACCAGACGCGGCCTGCACCTGCCGGCGACCGGGGCGCCCGGAGCTGGCGGGGC
>VZZY01022692.1:83635-117371 GCA_013400335.1 Eurystomus gularis
CTCATTTTTTTGAAGTTCACATGACTACAGAAAGGCTGTTCACTCAAAATACCTGTGTTTCAACAAATGGCATTATAAGGTCTGGGCGTCTGTCGCATTTTTATTCTAATCTAACAGAAATTACTGGGTTATAGTATTATCTACCAGAAGGTATCGTAAACATAAATTACTGCTTTCAATATATGAAAAAGCAATTTTTCAATAAAAGAATAGTGGAAATAAGCCAGTATTGTATCTATTTAATAGGAAATTGTTTAACAGTCTTTTTATCCTAATTTACAGGACCTTAAAGATCCTTCTTGGAAACAGTGGAGAGAATTTGTTGTAAAGTATTTATTCTTGCCATACCAGTTGATAGCTGAATTTGCTTGGGATTGGCTGGATGTGCACTACTGGACATCAAGATTTATAATTGTGAATGCCATGTTGCTGTCTGTTCTGGAATTATTTTCCTTTTGGAGGCTCTGGTCAAGAAGAGAACTGAAGTAAGTCTTCCTGAGCTTCCTGAAGAGGGTAGGAAGTACCTGGCCTTGTAAATAGAAAGTAACAGTCTTACTGTTTCACAGTTGCTCACTGAAATGACAGTGTCCAAACACAACTCTGAGGTTAATAAGAATGTGTGAATCTGAATCCACACATACGCTAGCACTCCCTCTTGAATATCTTTATTTCTGTGAATACTTGAGTTTCTTACAGCCATTTTTACTGATCAGATGTGGCAAGTGCAGTATCAGTAATAAGCCTGTTCTCAGCCATTGGGTGCATACTAACTCTTACCTTGAGAACTGTCTTCTGTGGTAGCTGTTCTTAGTTGTCAGCTAAGAGCTATATGCATAAACTTTGTTATGATACACTTATGTTTATTAAAGGATGAGTCCTCAGGATCATAAATTAGTTTAGTTACACTGCTAACATTTCTGATAAGTGATCAGAATTGCTGTTTTCAGTTACTGCTTTAGCCTTAATGCAGGCATAGTAATATTACCTCATAAATGCTGCGATCATTTATTTATAGATTTTAGAATTTGCATGGGATAAATTCTCGCTCTGGTGTTTACTGGGTTTTCACTTTCTCTGGCAGCAGCTAGAGGGCAGAACGTGTTCAAAAGAGAACAGGGTACATCAAGATAATCTATGACAAATCTGGAATTTGACCACTTTTAACTTGCTGTGCTTTGTGGTCTGAATAAATCAACTTAATGATTCCTCATATAAAACCCAGTATTACTGTATTTTAGGGAATTTTTTCTGGAGTTCAAAATGGTGTTTTACAGGTTCCTGAGTAAGGGCTAAATAATTTCAGGCTGCAGCATGTATTAGCTTTTCTTTAGAATGGGTAAAAACAAAATGGAAAGTTCCTCTAAGCCTCTCCCTTTCCTTTTTCACAGGACTATTCCTCACAGAATGTGGAGACATTTCTGGAAAGTATCAACCCAGGGTCTTTTTGTTGCTGTTTTTTGGCCTTTTATTCCTCACTTTGTCTGCAATTGTTTGTTTTACTGGGCCTTGTACTTTAACCCAGTTATAAACATTGATCTTGTGGTTAAAGAAGTAAGGCGTCTAGAAACACAAGTGCAGTGAGTTGGCATTAGAACTTTTGAGTTATTTAGCTTCTAAAAATGGACATCTGAAATAAGCTTTGCTTTTCTTTATATATGTGGCAGTGAAAGTGGTGGATTATGTTAACTTAAACATACAAAAAAGACTTAAGGAAAGTTACTCTTAAGCTAGCTGATTCCAAATCTGAGGATAGGCTTATCTGAAAGGAATTTTCTATTGGGGAAAAAAAATTAAATTCCTGATTTAGCCATGTAAAACTTACACAGTCATGCATACACCTTATTTTTGATCAAATCAAACTTTTCTATTTTGTCTTGAGCATTCTGGTTATTTTCAAGCCTGCCTTAAAATCAGTGTCTTCTGGACAGCTACAGTGATTATTTTCTTTTTTTTTTAAACAGCATTTCATACCAGCAGTGTGTTCATCAACTTAACTTTGTCACAGGAAAGCTCTCCCTGGATAGGCTTGATACGGAAAGTACTTCAGTGTTTTCAGTCTGCTTTACATGTAAAGTTGTGACTGTCAAATACGTAGTCTCACGGTAGAGTTTCTTCTAAAATGCCCACTGTTGAAGACAAAGGCTGCTTGAGTTCTCTTGTCTTTTGGAAAATGGGGTGATTGCCATTCAAAATTTTTTTTTATTCAAATCAGTTAAGCTTCATCAATAGGTTCTTTAATGCTCTCCTCTTGAAGTCAGTTGCTAATTCTTAAATTCAGGGTTATCTTTTAAAGGATTACTTTGGAAAAGTGACTTGACACTGTAATTACATCTTACTGCAATATAATGTTTGTATCTAGAGCTGTGAGCAAATATTGACTCGAAAGTTACTTTGTGTAACCAGGATTGCCATTTGTTAATCTGTGGTTTTTAAATGAAGAAAAGTTAAGGTTTAAGAGCTTTGTCCCCTTGCATTCTACATTGTTTGTTTGTTTTTCATTTGTATCATTAATATGAACCTTAAATTTGCCTATGTTTTTTTTAAAGATTAAAGATCTCTTTTTGAAATCTTCATCCTTCCTAAAGAACTGGGTTGGTTTTTGTGGGGTTTTGGTTTTGTTTTTTTATATTGAAGTGCTTGTCATTAGTTTTGACTTGTGCAAACTTGCTCTGTAACCATGCATCTTTAAGTAGGTTGAAGTAGGTGAAAGTACATAAAGAACAGCCTTGGCTCTTGAACTATCAAAATTAGCAGTTATGAAAAAGTGTATTATTCAGTAATTCTGATTTCTCTTCCTAAAAGGTTTAAAAAAAACTGTGAAGTGACCCAAGCTAAAACCATCTTGACATCCTTATGAGGTATATACGCTTCTGAACTTTCAAAGTCATGCTGTCCAAGATCAAACACTTATGGGAAAGGCAGTTAGTCCCAGGGACTGCTACATTTTTCATGTATCTGTGTAGTGATGGTCTGCATTTGCACTTCTAATCTGGCCCTGAAGTTTTAAGGGTAGAACTTCTCCCTGTACTCACAGGAAGTTCAAGGTGTACATAGAGAAAGGAGCTTGAGCCATAGCAAATGAACAACTTTTTTGAAAACTGTAATTGAAAAGTAAATATTAGGAAATAAGAATTATATTAGGCATTTTTTAATACAGGTAGGACTACTTAAGTTGAATGAGATACAGAAGTTAAATTAGGCTTCATAATAAGTGTTTAATATAGATGAGAGGGCTCTTTGTGCTGACACTGTGACTTCATGCATTTCTTCCAGTCGGTTCAAAGTTAACAAATATTAAGATAAATGCTAGTGGAGAACTTTAATTTGTTCCTTATGGCTAGTGGAAGGGGGATGGAAAGTTCACAGCTAATGATATTATGAAGCTGAAAAATCTGTGAATCCGAATATAAGCAAAATTAATGTTAGGTCAGTTACTCCTTAAGCTGGTAAACTCAAATTCCTATGAAGCCAATAAAAGCTTACACACAACTAAAGAACTTTCTTTTGGTCTGTGTACTGGGGTAGAGAGGCCGAGGTGGCAGGAAGGAGTATCAAGAAAGGGGAAAAACATTTGTTATCACTGGTGTGGCAAAAAGTCATTTTAGTTTTAAATACATACAGAGTTTTCATAAAGACTGATGTCATGTATCTAATACCTGCAGAAAGGCTGAATCTCACCACACATAAAGTCTGGCCACAAAAGGTATTGTACATGATAGGGAGCTTTAGAAAAACATTTGGCAGCTTCCCGGTCACATTCACATGCCATTTTTTGACATTTATCCTCCAGTGATTCTGAAAGAAAGCACAGTAAGTTTGATGTTAGTCTGAAGTAATTAAAAAAATACCACAAGGAATGCTAAGAAGTGCTACTTCACATTCCATATTTGCCATATAAATGGCTTTTACATTGCAAGTGCAATAGGAACTGTGCGGAGCCCTGCTAAGGCTTACACTGCTTTCGTGCTCTTTACACAGAGCTCCACGGTGGAACATCTCAGCAACAGAGAATATACAAGCATGGTTTGGTTTAGAAACAACTGGTAATCAGTGGAGCTATCTTGGCAGCTGAAAATACAGTAATTGGATAAAGACTCAAATACTCTTCTTCATATTCTTAAAGAAACTCTGATAACTGATTCCTCTCTAGGAAGTGGTATGTGGCCCTCCCTGCCCGCCCTGTTGCTCTAGTGAAACTTTAGTTTGGGAAGGTAGTTTCCATTTCACATATGCTTTTTTCTACTAGAGGATGCAGCATTAAAATTATATATGTGAAATAAGGGATGCAAAGATGTTCCATGCCCACCTTTTTTTTTTTTTTTTTTAGTAAGGCATTCAGTAAGAAGTTAGGTAAAGCGTACGATAAAGTATGTGTCTGGCTGCATTTGTTTTGTGATTGCAATGTTGTAACAGATTTCTTGGCATGAACACTTCTTCTTGGCATGAAAGTTTTTTTCTACAGCAATATATTTTGGTTTTATTGTGCCAACCCAGAAATGTGTGTTTTTCCTCTCCACAACTCTCTGTAAATTGAATAATCCCTGATTGTCTTTTCTCTGAGTATTTATTTAACATTTTGAAAGCTTAGCCAGATCTCTGCTTGAGATTTGTCTAGGAGCGGAACAGCTGTTCAGTTTTGTGAATGAACTCAAATTCTGCTATGAAAGGGAAGCGTTCTTAATGTATCTATGTTGATGCTGCAACTAGCTACCCAGGAACTACTTGATAACATAAGTAGCACAAACAGCGTGATAGGATAATAAAAAAACCACGACTGAGAAGAACTACTCCTTCTCTTGTTACTGCTCCAAATTTAATCCTCTCTATGGTATGCTAGAGACTTTGTTTCAGAGTTGTTTTTATGACATGCCTACTCTCCTGGCCAGTATTAAAATATTGTCAGCTTCTGGACTGGAACAGGAGCAGAACCTTTACAGCCAAATATAGGTGGACTGTAACTTGTCAGTTACACTAATTATGTAAATACTTTAAAATTAACATTTTATGGCTTTGGACATGTTGCTTTCATAAATAAACATACTCATCAAATAGTTTATTATCTCATTGTTTTACATTGTAAGCTGTAATTGTGAATTCATTCATAAATTGCAGCCATTAGCAGTGGGGCTGCGCAGTCGATCAGTGGTAAGTATGCCAAAAACTTGTCCATCGTAAATTTACAAATGGTGTGAAATGTTTTCTGCTAAGTATAAAAAGGGTCCTTGTTGAAACAGTTGTAATTTTCTTGTCTCCTGCTAGTAGTTGCTCTCCTGTTGGAGACCTGCAGGGAGCAGCATAATCTGGGTTCTTCCATGTGTAAATGCCAAGTCAAAAGAGTGGGTTTTTGGTAGTGTTTTCTGAAGGGGTAATAGAAGCTCATAGATCAGGATTTTGTTTGCTTATATATGTCAGTAGGTGGGGATTAAAAGAAGAAACTGCATTCAATTGGAGGCACAGTGTAGCCTGGCAAAAAACTGACAAAAGGATGATAAAATAAGAATTTTACAGTTAATTAAGAAAATATCTTTCTATGAAGTTAATGAGCCAATTAGTAGAAGTAAAAAAACAACCAACCAACCAAATGAAACCCCCCGGAAAGCCCCAACTAGAGCTGTTCACTCACCACACACAACACCTTTGTCGTCACATTCCCAGTGGTAGCTTTCTATCTTTGGGTGACAGCCTGCTTGTTCTGCCTTACCATAGCAGCAGTCGTGGTTAAAGCAGCACCTTAAAGGAACAAATGGGTTTGCCTTAATTCATACTGTGATGAATTACAATCACAGTATCTGGATGGCTTTTATCAGCATGTTTCTACAGGCTGTGAAACAATAAAATAGTCAATATATGCAAACGTACAAACAGTTACTTGCTCAGGAATTAAAACAGGGTAATTGTTTAGTACATCACCTGGGAAAAAAGTTATTACGCTATGTAATCACTGATACATATTGATCCAGTCGAATCTTTAAAGCATTCTCAGTTTTAAACACAATAAACTTTTATGTGGGTATGTTTCTGTCCTAGTCCCTTCCAAGAAAAGGATTACATACCAGAATAGTCTGTCAGATAATGAATGATATATTTTTCTGCCAGTTCTTGATGCTGTTGTAACAGTTCCTAACAGGGAAGGGACAAGATGATTTGTCAGGCCGTAGCAGACTATCTATGATTCTATTCTATGATTAACGTTGTCTTTCAGCAAAGTCCCTAGATGATGGCAGGAAAGCTGAGGGCAGGCAAAATGTTCAGTAATGAATAGGCATAGGTGCTCTTTAATGCCATAATAAAACCACGCAGTATCATGAGAAAATTGGAAAGTTGCCCAAAATGATTATTTCAAAATTGTTCTTGTCATAATTGGGACAATAAATTAATAGCATTTCTATCATATTGTGGAACTGAACAGTACAGGTAAGCATTAGTGGCATATTTTAATGCTTAAAATAATAACTACTGTAATGGTGTAGAGTCATTACAAGCCCAGAATAGCAAGTAGGGGAGGTAACAAGGACCCGAAACTAGATAGCTTGTCAGTTTTTGCTGCAAATGAACTATCCTCTCTTTTTTGACTTGGTGGAAGAACAGGGTGTATCCTTTGTATTCAGTCATTCAGGTTCCTTGTGGTAGCCTAAAACCATCATATTACAGCAGGCCAGTGATGTTTAGATGGTGTTTAGATTGCCTGAGGAATTTGTCTCCACAATAGAAGTTAATGCTCTGTGAGCTCTCACTTGCAATTACTGTTTTTTCCCACCCTTGTTAAATAATTCCTTGGTAATACCACACAAATCACCATTTAAAGATCCAGCGGCACCTAACGGTTCAACAGCACCTGCCTGTGAAGTAGCTCAATACACCCATTTCATGTGTAGAAATTAAAATAATTGAGATTCTAATGAATCCTTATAGCAGCACCTAAGGTAAATAAACCAGGAAATGCAGCTTCTTTTGCTGTACAGCAATATATCCTCATGTGCTTACAGAACTTTTCAGAATTACTTTATCCCTCTTTTACGCATTTTTAATAAAATCTTCCTTACGAAGGCGATATGTGATTGTCTCAGTTTTGAAAGTTTCTAAGTGGCAAGCAAAAATCTAAGTTGCAATAATTATTTGAACAATTCCATTGCAGATGTTCTTACTTCATCTTACGTTATTTCTGTATTTTCACTTGTTTTCAGGCATAATTCTGAATGTAAACAGCCCACAATAGCTCCAAACTTTAAGAAAACTGACTTAGTAAGAATGTTTGTCTCTACATTCAATTGGTGCAGTTCTGGATTCTGTTCAAGTGCTATAGAGTAAATACGTTCACCTCTGGCTTGTTCTTCACATCTGTAGCTATTAAAATCCAGATTACAAATAGCTCTACCATTTTTTGTGGAGAAAATGGCCTACAATGAAAGACTGCAGATTCTCCATTATTATCTTCAGGAGTACAGATGACCAGAACTAATCATAGTCCCTTCTTTTTGTATGTGTTCCCAGTAGCAACTATATTCTACAGAACTGTCTTTAAAATAATAGATTACACATCCAAAAACTTGAAATATGTAGGCAAATATTCTAAAAGTTCTATGCCTAATCACAACTAGAATCTTTATGGGGGGGAAAAAAAAAGATTTGAACTTTCCATATATTCTACCCTAAATGTAAGTATCAGACATCTGTTTTCCTTTTAACTTACAATATATCTGTCTGATAAGTCAGAATTTGAGATGCCACATACAGTGGGGGAATATATAATTATAATGATGAACTTGAAAATATAAAATCTTTATTTACTATAACCAGAAAATAATATTTCTGTGAGCTAATGTTCAATTATAAATTAAACTGATGGCAGTCAATATGCTGAGATAAATATGCTAAATGGTTGGTTTTCAGAGTTATTTTAGTAACAATTCCTTTTATTCAGAAGTTTTTAAAATAGGTTTAATTTTGCATCTTTTTAATGTATTATTTTTAAAACTAATGGGATGGATGGTAGTAGAATCAAAAGATTTTTCAATTGCAATTTTCTTTTAAATTTTTACCTCTATAGATTACTTGAATGTTTGAGCTTCAGAGCTTCTCCAGTATGACATTTGTTCTTCAGCTCTTGGCCAAACAGCAGCAGCAGCAAAGAAATTCAATTGTATTGTGAATCCAATACTAATGCAACAAGAGTTGGAGTTAAAGGCAAGTAGGACTACAGTAACACAATTCTAGTGCTTCAGAGTTTCTTAGCAGTCTGAGGTGTGTTTAAACTCAGTTCCCTCACTGATGTTGAATAGGCCTAATTCATATTTTAGTCCTTTGTCATCTGCATACATTCAGCACTTAATGACTCAGTTAAATAGTTACTCTTACCAGTCAACTCTGTCCTTGGGCCATCCTCTTCCTCCCAGACCACAGTAGCATCCATAACGTAAGTAGGCAAAGGGAGATCGTCCCGTAGTACATCTAATGGCTCCGGCTAATTCAAGGACTCCTCTTCGGTTTCTGAAATGGGCTTCCCCAAAAGTGCCCTTGTAAACTGTGGAAGAAAGGCTTCATTTTTTATTGAGTCAAACATGCAGATATAAAGTAGTTGCTGGGTTTTTTAACTTTGTTTTTTGGTGGTTTGTTTTTTTAAACTTGGATAACGAATGTCAGTACTTGAAAATTGTAAGATTTTTCTTTTTGACGCTTTGGGGCTGCAGTACTTGATTCAGTCGCTTTTTACCCCAATCTATAGCGAGCAGAATACCAAACAACATTCTGAATAGCTGCAGTGGTTTCCTCCCATCAAGACAGCAGACAACAGCAGACTTCAGTTATTTCTAGTCTGAAAGTTGGCAAGGGCTAGCATGTGTTCTGTGGGCTAGGCCCACTACTCTGCTAAGATTAGATGTCCTGAGCGTTGCAGTATTTTCTCTGTACCATAACATGCAATTTTGCCCATGTTATTCTGTAGAGTGTAATGGTTTGCATTTGGAAAAATATGTCACCTATGATGGGGTTCTGGTTTTCCTTGGTTATAGACACACCAAATAACTGGCGGGGGTGATGACATGGGTGTCGAGTGGGGCAATGGATGGGTGCTTTGAGTCCTTCCCAGGGAAATTAGAAGGAGGATTGCTTATTTCTTTTCTGGTTCAGTTTGTTTGGGTTTTGATGTTGTTTCAGGGATTCTCACCGTTATTTCTCCAGAACAAGACTGTATTTAGGAACTTTATTTTAACAGTTTCGTGCCAATACTAAAGCAGTTGGTCCAGGGCAGCAGGTAAATGTTGAGATACCAGATGACGTTTTTAAGGGCTTCAGTTTCATCCTTCAGGTTGAGCTAACACATCAAAGTAATGGGCAGCATTTCCTTGCAGCACAGGCTCCAAATTTGCAACAATTTTTAAGAAGTAGGGCGAGTGCAACACAAATTAGTGGAAGGCTACTGATCAGAGTTGTCTTACTAATTAAACTGTTTACTTTTATTTGAGGAGAACAGTTTATAAACCTTAACTCCCAGTACACTATACAGATTATGAAAGACATTAAGACATGTAGTAACTGATAATATCTGTAAGAGAGGTAGAAGAAAAAAGACTTGGTCATTGAAAGCCTCAATATTTATTTTTGTACAGAATAACTATATGATTATGCAGCTTGTATATAGTCTGTATAATCATGTAATCTATTATAATAGATCAGTAGACTATTATAAGAGATCAATGATTAACTATAATCAACTAATGGCAGATGTGCCAGAAGAATATTGTTCCCAGCACAGCTGAGTAACTCGAAATGCGTGGGATACTGGTGACTTGTGATTTCTTTAAACAGCTCATGAAATCACCTCATTGAGAAACACAGAAATACAACTGGTTTGTATGTGAGGGTGGTTAAAAAGGCCTTAGAAAGTATGTTTGTAACCAATCCTTACTTATGAAAATAGCTTTCCTGAAACAACGTGTAGTACTTCTCTACTGGTGACTACTCCCAGGTCTTGTTCCCTCCTGCTTTGTGGCCATGTGATCTAGGGAGAGGAGAGGATGTTGAAACAAGTACTTAAACTTCTGCATGCATCTTCTGCCACTGATTAAAAGTAGTCACATCTTGAGGAGTTAGAAAAGCTGTATTGGCTGTGTAGTTGCCTGCAGTTTTGTTTAAAAACTGGTGCATTGGCTCTAAAACTTCCTTGCTAAGGTAGTGAATGATATCTATTGTGTTATGGCTCCTGTTCCAGGATATTACCTGCTCTTCAGTTATGTATGTTTCCTGATCAAAAGATCCTCTCGTGCTTTCCTGAGGGATCCATAAGGTGTACTAGGTGGACTCTTTGGAACCTGTAATTGTAGGTGTCAGAATAACAGTTGCATTGTTGCAGCTCTGAACATGTTTCAGCTCTGGGTAGCAGAAGCATCCATTTGAGTATAACCAGATTCTTATCTTTACGACAGTATTGAAAGTATTATCTTTGCTGTCAGTACAGGTTCAGTAAATTCCTGAAAAATAAACCTATAAAAAGGCTGCAGCATTACAGATGACTACTGCTGTATACTCTTAAATGTTTAGTAAGATTTGGATAGATTCACGTAGCTAGCCAGTAATGTCTGAAGGAACCATGTTAGTGGTTAATAACAAAGCTGGGTTTGCTCTGTATGATGTTAGTTATTCTGAAGAGAAAAGATTTTACACTGTGTCTCTGTTCCTAGCAACTGGGGAAGGTTGGTGTAGGAAAGCTACGAGCCAGGACAAGGAAACGAAGAATTTCCAGGTCATATTCCTGGTTTAATCAGAGAATTGTTTGCTAACCTTGAACAAATCTTAGTCTCTTGATTAAATCTATGTAAAGCAGAAGTGTTAAACTATCTACTCCCTGAGAAGATCAAGTATAGATCTTTAAAATGTGCCATGTAACTTAAAGATACGAACTTTTTATCCTTGCAATTTATTTGCGTAGCAGCATCTGGACATCCAGGTATAAACCAGGACTGTATTGTACTGTAGATACTACAATATGACCAAAGAAGTCTCTTTCCTAACAGCTTTGTAAACTGAGTTTAATAAAAGCAATGAAAGACTGTCCTAGAATGCACAGAACTATGGGAACAGTGTGGTGATGGTAGCATTAGTCTATTAGCAACAAAATAAAATTCCAGAAGTATTTTATCAGAACTTCTGTCGGATACAGTCAGAGAGTGAAGTGACGTTCTGCATATTTCCAAATGTTTCATAATTAAGGTATGTTTTTAAAATCTTTTATGTGGTTTTGTATGTTTAAATGAAGACTTTGCATTTATCTTTATAGACAGGAGTATTCCTATAGGCTTGATCATGCATTCCTGAAAGAGTGTTGTCCCTCTGTCTGGTCTGCTTTTGTCAAGCAGATTGTGTGCAGCCCTGACAAACATGATATTGTGGGTGGGGAAAAAAGGAAGGAACCAGATTTATTTTCATTTCATTGCTTATAATGTGTATAAAAAAAATAAAACCCATATTGTTTTGATATCTAGAAGTTACAGGAAATAAGTACAATTAAGTGTAGAAAAATAACTTACAGTTAGACATTTTGAGTCTAGTCTTGTTACGGCTTTTAATATTATTGTAATACTTAATTCCAGTGTTTATTGCATAATAGGAATTGGAACCTTTTTAAAGTTTCAACTGTTCTCATCCTTGAAAGAAAACTTTAAAGCCAGACATTTAGGAAAGGAAAAAACCCAACAATTTACAAGAGATTGGTCCATCAGCAAACTCAGATTTAACTGGATGTGATGTAGCTGCTTTAAAGGTTGAAGGGAAACCAAAACCAAATCTATCCAGATGTCTTTGTAACAACTAAGCCAGAGAGATCAAAAGCCACGAGGTGACTTTCTGAAGACTGACATTAAGTACACACTAAAGACAGCCTGAAAGTAACAGTAAGTAATCACATATTTGTGTTGGGCTTGATTTTAAAACTGTAATTCCTGTTGCCCAGATTGGAGCCCTGCAATGTTTGGAGAGTTTGAACATCATCATACTGTCTTGGTTTGCTGCCTGTATAAGCTCTTGAGAGTTCAGATTGCGCTAAATGCTGTACGTTATTGTCTTTGCAAGATGTTTTCCACTATACCTTCCTACTCTTCTTTTTTTTATTTCTAGTTTTCTGAAAGTTCACTGTAGTATTTAAGAATGCAGTCCCTTAAATTTACATGTGCATAGAGGGGGAAAAAAACCCAAAAGATTTTAGAAACACATGAATTTTTCATGAAAGGTCATATTTCCCCATAACTTTTTTTTTTGCCGTGGGCACAATGCAAACATAATACTTTTGCAGATATGTAATTATATTTTTAGTGAGATGCACAGCTTTGCATAATTGTGATACATAACTGCATGAATCATCTAGCATCTAATACAGTCTATGATGTTTTGTGGGTTTTAAAAGAAATTTTAAAGCCATGTTTTCAAAGACTGAGGCTACAGAAACTTTTTTTAATGTTAAATGTGTAAGATTTCCTTTAGTTATATTTCCTTTGTATAGTCATCGTGCTCCAGTAGCTCAGAACTTGAATCCTGGGAATAAGCAGACTTTCAGATGCATCTCCAAGATCTTGCCAGAAGTGGAAATGTTTGAACTGTGTGCATTATAGAAACTTTTTTTTTCCCCTTAGATTATTTCCTCTGGTTTTCTAGGCCATCAAGAATGGACTCTTTGCTTCATCTTGTTGCACAGACTACTGATGTGCTATCTCCACAAATTGTGGTCACATGTCAATTTTCTGAAAGGATAAATTGGCCTGTTTTGATACTGCGGACTAAGCATTGAGAAACAGGTGGATTCCATTTCCCTTCCTCCTCACAGCCTACAGAATGGGTGACTGTGATGCCTGACTCAGAGCTATCAGCTGAAGCCAGGCTCCATAATGATCACTCTGGGCTGGCAGGGGCTGTGAAACAGTCTGTCATTGCTTTCCTTAATGTTCTTCCAGAGGTTTGTGCCATGCAAAGGATGAAGTCTGGAGCATGATCAAAATGCAGAAGGAATACTAGAGGCATGCTGAGGTCAGGAAGTAGAATTGGGGCAGTGAGCTTGGTGGGACCTTAAGTTGGCCCCATTATGCAAGCACCTTACCTTATGGTCTTTAATCACGTGATTGTCTTCCGCTCCCCCCCCCCCAAACACACACACACCCCCTGACCCGGCTTCATTCTGTGCTCAGAGTCTGTTATGAGTTGAGACTCTTGTCCTTAGGATCCTTCTATTTGTAGTATTTGGTTTGGTGAACTTGCAAGCTGTGTAGGAATGTATTAAAAAAAAGAAAAGTACAAGAAGAAAAAAGAGAATCCCTTGATTAAGGCAGCTGAATGCTATTCTGGAAAACTGGATTTTATTCTTAGAGCTGTCACAAAGGTTCACTGTGAGGTTAGTTTAATCACTTTAAAACAATGCCTGTTAGTGTTTACTAATAGCATGCTCCCAGTCTGCTGAATATCCCGAGGTTGGAGTACTGAACTACTCCAATACTTAGTGAGAGCCAGGTTTTGAGTAGCTGAACTTCCACATAGTTTTAAGTAGTTGTAGGTAAAATCATACGTAAAACCATGAGAACCTAAAATTAGTTGGATGCTTTTCCGTCAGCCTGCTTACCTATCTGAAAAAGTGGAATGCTAATACAATTTCACAGAAGTGTGAAAGAAATAAGTACATTCAGATACTATAGTGATGATTCAGAAAACCTGAGTGAATGGACTGTAAATTATTACAACTGGTCTGTAATCCTGTTTAATGAATAGGACATAGAGAGCAAAGAAAAAAAAAAAGGATAGTTGCAATATGAGTAGTCGGCTACGCTCGGGTGTGAGGCGGGGGTCCTTTAATTACGTCCTCACGTAGTTTATTCACAAAGCCTGACTCACTCGTTCAGAACAGCCCGGTTAGGGTTTTGTAGGTAGTCTCAGTTCTGCCTTTTGAGCTGCGTTCCACCTTAGTCCCTCTGGTGCAGCTCTCACCCGTGCGGGTGCGCGGGGTGCGTTAGCGAGATTGTTCTTACACACGCAAGCCGCAGTCTGGATTTAAATACTGCCCTTTTTCAACACGCCTGCACGTTACTGATGAACCTTTAAGGAGTAATGCGAGACCCTCGGGCCCGGGGCTGGGCAGCCCGCTGCTCCCCGCTGCTCCCCGCTGCTCCCCGCTGCTCCCCGCTGCTCCCCGCTGCTCCCCGCTGCTCCCCGCTGCTCCCCGCTGCTCCCCGCTGCTCGCCGCCCTTTCAAAGCGCTTCTTTTCCCAGGGTGGAGGCAGGCGCTTGCCACCACCGCTCCTCCTGCTGCTCTTCCCTCTCCCCCGGCCGCAGCCAAGCCCCATCCCTCAGGCTGCGGAGCGCCCGGGGCAGGGCGAGCGCGTCCCGCAGCCCGGCCCGGCAGCCGNGCCTATAAAAGGCTGCTTTCTGCCCCGAGCCGGGTCCCCCCGAGCCGAAGCCCGTGCTCCGCTGTCCATCTGGCCAGAAGGGAGGAGCTGCCGCTGGAAGAGCCGGGCAGAGCCGCGACCTGCCAGTCGGGCAGCCGGGCGCACCGGGGCCGGACCCTGCGGGCAGGCGCTCGCTGAGGGGCCTCCGCTCCGCGCCTCCAGGACTTCCCTGCTCTGGTAGCTAGTCTTTAGCTTTTCATTTCAGCATTTCCCAGATATTTTAATCCAGATCTGAAGAGTGAAGATGGCAGCGAACTGTGTAGTAAGTTATTCTAGTGGGTAATTATAACCAGGACTGAATGTATGCGCTGTACCTGTAGTCTGAACGCGCCAAACTTCATCTCCCGGTTGCTGCTTTTCTTGGAGGACTAAAGAACAACCAACTCCTAAACTGGTTATGGATGTTTGTAGCCTGATCAGAATAACTGTCCCTTAACCAAAATAGCGTCCTAGATGAAGTATTTTTTTGTACATCGTGTAATCTTTGCGTATTTTTCCACTCCCTGTCCAACTCCTGTATTATTCTGTAAAACCTACAACTAGATGCCATGTCGCGATCACAGTTTTATTGCCCCTCTCGACACACAGAAAACAGCACTTGCTTTTATGTCCTTGCTCATACGCTTCAAGTATTTTGTCAGACCTTTTATTACTGCACTGAAACCAGCACATTTCCTGTCAGTTTTTCAAGCAACCAGGACCTCTGAAATTTCAGGTAGTGATTTTTGTGTGTGTGTCTGTTTTGTTTTGTTTTCTTCTTCTTCTTTTTTTTTTGTGTGTGTTATTGGATTCCAGAATATGATCCCCATGGAATCCTGTTGAATCCTACACTGCTAGGAAAAGGAAGGAGATAAAAACAAAGGCATTTTTATGGAACTTACCAAGAACTTGTTCTTGGTCATGTGCTCTTACTACTGAAGAGCAGCTGGTAGGTTTTGGCGTTTTTTTGGTAGTGAATGATATTTTCATCAAAAAAGTAAAATGTCTTTTCGTGTGCATACTGAGGGATGATTCTACTTTTGCATTAAAATGCTCCAATTTCTGCATTATATCATTCCTCTCTAAGCAGAAGAGAAGTAGAAAATTGTATGTGGTCCAATTCCAAAAGACAAAAAGCATGCACAGACAGATCAGATTTGGTTTCGTTATGCTCTCATTAGACCACGCTCTATGAAATGTTTGTGTTGGCACTGAAGTTAGGCTAGCCTGGGATAGAAGTGGAAGCACGTCAATTTGAGGTGAGATATTGACATGCCTTTGTATACCTGATACATGCCTTTCTGCAACTACACGCAGAACACCAGAAATGGTGTGTTATCCCGGTCAAAACTGCACAGTGCTTGAACAAAGCAGAGGGGATGATGGTATGAACTTGACAAAGCAGAAGAAAGGAGGGTTTCCAGCTCAATAGCTTGTATTCTGCAAAGGGACAGAAGTTGTTGGAGGCTTGCTGTGTGACGGTGACTTCCTGCTGATCGATACCAAGTAGCTTCTGATACAACGTGCTGTGATACGCTGCCAGCTGGGCTTTCTGTCCCTGTCTTTTGGGTCTTGTGAACACAGTGGACCACAGCTACCACTGTGTTTCCCAACAGAGAAGGACTGGAATACTAGCAAAATAGGATCTGTAGCAACCACACATGTTGTCAATGATGCTGCGAAGTCTTGGTAACATACAAGCCATAATAAAAAACCCATCAGTCTGGGATAGATTTTAAATTTTTTTAAAAAAGATTTTGTTGCTACTGCCATCAACTGGGTCAAAGCAATTTTCCTATTACTCATGGAGTCACATTGCTAATTACTGTTACTCTATTTTCATACTGTCACTTATACTGCATTTGTTTACAAACTCTTCCGGTCACCAAGTCACACCTATTAGAACGTTTTAATAGTGTTAACAGCTCTTTAGTGAAACTTCCAGTTGAACAGTATCCCATCCAGCATACCATTGGATATGACAATGAAAACAGTGTCCAGAGGAGCAACATGAATTATATTTCATGTTTGTTCTTCAGGAGACTGATGCAATGTGTTGATGCACTTGATGTTGGATTAGTGCAGTTGATCTTTTTTCTCTGAAGGAAGGAAGGTAATCTTAAAACCATTGGAAAATCAAGTGAGACTGAAATGTTCAGACTCCAGCTACTTCTATAACAAAGCAGATACAGATCTGAAGTGACGAAAACTGTATGAAGTGATGAAGCAAGTCAGAAGTTCTATTTCCTATGAGTTGTAGTAAAAGTTCAAAGAAGAACATCTAGTGAAATTGGGGCGAGGAGGGAGAAATCTGATAGAAGGAAATACTTTTACTGAGGGGGAGTTAGGCTGTCCAGTTAGTATGGCTAAGAAAATACATTAGTAACAGACTGGAAGTTAATATGGGTTACAGTGATATAGTGATTTTTTTAAAATGATGTTTTAAATTACTTTTAAATTTTTAAAATACACCTTTAGTGGCAGTGCAGAGCTGTCATATTTGCTTTCCGTGGTGTTCTTTTATCTGAAGCATTTCGTAACTAGTATAAGTCGTATGTGACAAATGGCATTTTCCTTCTTACTGATGAATTCTTTCTTTTTGTCAACTGGAGCTGCGCAGGGGCAGGGAGAAGTATTTGCTTTTCAAATATTCTTTCTCAAACAAGTGTGTTCAATGGTTGCTTTAATTAAGTTGGTTTTAAGTCTGAAGAATAATATAATTGAGACACAATTGTACTCAAGAACATTCTCACAGCGTAACAGTATTATAGTCACATTTGTTACATTAGCTGTGAAAGGCTCCTTTCTGTGTCTGTGATCCTGTGCATGCAGGAAGATAATAGAATATATTAAGCCAAAATGTTAAAATGTTGTTGGAAAGTGCTAGAATGGCCTAAAATGCGGTTAATGTAAGCACCAGTTATCCACTTCCCTGAGAGCAGGTGAAGGTAGTGACACTGAGAGCAGCCTAACAGTATATTTAATGATGACTAAACAGCTGCAAAACTGTATTTTATAGAAGAAGCTGCTTCCAGTAACACTTTTCATTTAGTAAGAGCAGTTATTTCTTCTGAGAAATGAAAATACACTGACCACCGACAGTGGTAAAATTTATATATGCTCTGCATTTAGCTGTTACAAAGATCTGTAGTCGTGATGCTGAGTACAGAAGTACTACGGTCTGTACGTATCTAAGTGAAGTCCTACAAATGTAGGATCCTACTGCATTAAGCATGTGACAGTTAGATATGTATTTGCTGCCCCACTGAATTAATGAACTAATAATGAATAATAAACAAAATTACTTTCCCATTGATAGAGGTGGGAATGGAGGCAGGGTGATTTGCTCAAGGTGTTATACGGTGGCTGTAGCAGAGCTGGAAAACTGCACCTTGGTGTTCTGCATCCCATCTTAAGTGCCAGATAGGGTTCTTCTGTGGCACTGACTCCTGGGGGAAAATAAGGAAAGAAAACACATGCCTCACTGTGAAGTTATCAGAATAATTAGAACTGAAGAGCTCCTTCCCAGCAGTAAGTCAATTGACTGTATTTACTTAACTGCTATACTTGCAAATGTCCCTGAATTACCCAACATTTTCTTAAACATTGGTTTGGGATACAAGTTTGGCTGGAATACATCCCTTATAAGTGTATGTTCCTTCAGATACTGAATGTCTGAGTAGTACACAATCCACTTCTTTATCATTGTTGTCTTCATTAAAAAAAACCCAAACAATAAACAGTATTTGTTTGGAAATATTCAGTGCCTTTGTTCCCATTTTCAGAGGTTTGGCTGGCTTGCTTCTCTTTCATGTCCTTCCATCTTCTCTGAGTTCCTTTTCACAACCAATGCTTCCTGTTTGCCAGTGTTTTCTTCAGCTTGTGTTGTTGGGGATGTCGTTCCAAAAACTACAAGAGTTATAAAGCATAGTTTGGAGAGACAAGCTCCACGTGGAAGATTAGAAAACATTCTGCTAAGCTGTTCTCCGTTGTACTTGGTGTTATCTCAGATACATTTCTAGCATACAGAACGAAATCCAACCTTAAGACTACACCAGCCTAAAGTATAACTTGTAATGTCCTTGGTAATAGTAAGCCTATGAGTAGCATAATACATTCTGAGCAAATTTGGGGGACCATATTTGTAGCATTGTCCTTTATATACCTTTTGGCAGCAATGTTATTCTGTCCATTCTGCAAAAACACTGTGCTAGTGCGTGGCCGCCCATAACAGACAGTTGTGTGCTGGAAAGGTTGTTATTACATAAGTGTTCTTGAAACTGGTTTACAGTTACAATGTATGCAGAGGAGCTAAATTACTCCTACGGTTTTCTTTTTTCATCTGCCTTTTTTTGGTTTTGTCCTGTTCCAGATTCTACCCTCTGCTCCTTAAGTATATGGCTACCAACACAAAGTCCGTCCTGTGCATATGATCACCCAGGCAAATAACAAGATTGCAAGTATGTTCTTGGAGCACCATGTATATACTGATGCAACCCTGTCCACTTTTATGATACAGAAGTATATCATTTGTCTTTGAGCAAAGCCACACAGTGGAAGATGCTAGGGAAGGACTCTATAAATAATTTCTGGCTTGCTTAACTCATAAGTTTTGACAGTCATCTCTGCCTTCCAGAAGTTTTCTTACACTTCAGCCAAGTTCTAGATTTCAGCATTTGCACCCAAAAAACGACCTGGGGCCTACTTCTTGTGGAACCTGAGGTTGCTTTTTATATGTCGAGAACAGACTTAGCAATGCAACTCTTGCATTTTTGTAAAACAGAATTTGAAATCCCTAGCGTATCTCTGGAAGGATGTTTGATGTGCCTTCTTAGGTTACATCAACTTGGATTCTTGAAATGGCTGATGTAATGACCAGGATGATGGGATAGAGTGACCTCTCAGCAAGTTTGTGGGTGATACCAAATTGGGGGGAGTGGTTGATACCCTGGAGGGCAGGGCCGCTACTCAGATAGACCTAGTCAGACTGGAGAAATGAGCTGCTGGAGCCCTCATGAAGTTCAGCAAAGGCAAATGCAAAGCCCTGCATCTGAGTTGGCATAATGCCATGCAGTAGGACAGGCTGGGAACTGACTGAATAGAAAGCAGCTTTGTAGAAAAGAAGCTGGGGGTCACAGTGGGCAAGCTGAACGTGAGTCAACAGTGTGCTCTTGCTGCAAATGTGTCCAGCTGCATACTGGGCTGAGTATAACTGGTAGGTTTGGAGGGAAATGATTGTTCCTCTCTATTTGACACTCGTGAGTCGACATCTGGAGTTCTGTGTCTTAAGAAAGGCATTGACATACTAAAGTAAGGCTAGTGAAGGCCACCAAACTGTTCAGTGGGCTGCAGCTCATGGCATACAAGAAGAAACGGAGAGAGCTGGATTTGCTCAGGTTTAAAGATGTTGGTGAGGGAAGGTCATACTGCTGTCTACTGCTTCCTAATGGAATGGTGTAGAAAAGATAGCGCCAGATTCTTCCCAGAGGTGCACAAGAGGCAATGAGCACAAGTTACACCATGGGAACTCCATCATTAGAGATCTTCATAACTCAACTGGACACAGCCTAAAGCAACCTGCTTTAACGGGACCCGCCCTGAGCAGAAACTTCAACTGCAGACTTGCAGAAGTCCCTTACCACCTATGTGATCCTATGGCTTTATGATGTGATAGCAGATAACTTCAAACTAGCAGTTCCACCCTGCCAGGAAAGAGACTCCTTGCGGGCCTTTCAGGCAGGGAAGGCAGGAGGCCTGTTCTACTGCAGTAAAATTCATTGATAATTATTTTTCCATATATCGCTAAGCTGTGTAAATGGGGAAATCATAGGGGAAATCATCTGTGATGAATTCAGAGTTGAGACTCTGTTTGCCTACTTTTACTATCTAAACGGCTTTGTCATAAACAGAAGCAAGTGCCTTTTCCTACCATTTTAAGTCACTATTCTGAAATTCCGTTTCTATGCCTCTGTTCTTGTTGACCTTTCCTGAATCTTCTTCCAATTGTATTTTTAGTGAGATGGGAGGGAAGCTGCAGAATTGTATGTAGTATTCAAGGTGAAGATAGAACATGGATTTACAGAGACTCTGCAGACTATGTTCCACTAAGAGGGAAGAGATGGAAGTACACATATTATTATTTTATGCAACTTTTTTTTTTAAATGTCTACTGGCTCTTTTTTGTCCCTAAATGTTTTAAATTGCTTAAACATAAAATGCAGATTTTTTGGTACCTGTTTATTTGTTCACCTTTTATGTTCTTCATCCTGTCAATGGTGCAACATCCTATTGGTCTGGTCTGCTTGTGTTACAGCTTTCTTTGATGACCTTTCTGTTTGTGATGTCTCCTTCCTCAGCTGTGAACAGTTTTATGGCAATTGGACACTTGGCAGAGGATAAAACCCTGAAGTTATGTGACCAACAAAGGAAAGGTGAGTAGAATGTGGCTCTTGTCTGTTCCAGGCTAAACAGCACAAGATCTATCTATCTTTAAATAGCTTAAATACCATCCAGACTGCTTTGGGAACTGGGAAGTCACTGAATGTGTTGTTGAGAGACAAAAAATCCCAAGAAGTACTGAGGGATGGGGAATATTGGGATTAAGTAGAGAAGTTATGAGTAGGAAAGAAGTGAATACCAGAAATCTGGTACCTTAGGACATGTGGAATCAAAAAGGGGCTCGATAGTGCTGAAGAACTGAGCATGTGCCACTGCCAAGCAGGCTCTGGATATCTTTCTTTGCTGTTGGATTGTCTCCCATATTTACTCTTTGCTTTTGCAGTGTGGTTGGGATGAGGAGTAATTGAACAAGGAAACTGCCAGAACTAACATCATGATTTGCTACACCTGAAATAAACCAGATACTGCCAAATCAGCCAAAAGATGTAATGGTCATTTGCTGAGGAGTCTGCACGGTGTAAGTGCACAATATGCTGGTCCATGTTCAGTAAAATGTTTGCTTAGCTGCTACTGTGTAGCCAATAGCTGCTGTTTCAGTCTCCAGTGAGAAGTTTCTCATCTCAATAGAAGGGTTTAAATGCATTCTCAAATCTGGGCCATCATGACAAACACATTATTAAGTTTTCTATGTAGGCCTATTTTCCACTGCATTTGGAAGGCAACAAATACCATGGGTACTATATAATATAAACAACTTAGAACTATTTTTATATCCTTTAATTATAAAGACTTAAGCTTATGCTTCTTTGCAGCATCAATTACTGGCTTAATACTTTTTCCTAAAACTAAGAAAGAGGTTATTTTTCTATAGGCTTTATATTCCCTTAAACGTGATCAGGTATGCACAAGAGAAGACATGTTCAGGATGCTTATGAGCAGAAGACTTGTAGCCTAATTGTCAGAAAAGGCCAAGAAAACAGTTGAGTCTGAAGGTAGCTGCTGAAGTAAAGTCCCAGTCCCTTGTAAACATGACAGTTCTTAGGGAAGATGATGATACCTAACTCTTACAGAGTTCACTGAATCTTCAAAGACATATAGAACTATTGCATAATTTCCATTATACCAATTGAAAACTAGAACACAATGGGTTTGGTGGTCTTAAGCTCTGGTCATTCTTTTTTATTTCAATACAAGGAAGATGACCCAATCCAAATACTTCCTTGCAAATACTTTCTTGCTTCCTTGTTTTAATATAAACCAAATTCCTAATGGTGATACTGTATTTACTGTATTTCATAGAGAACCAGCTAGAAAAACTTTGTCTACAGGTCCTGTAAGTAATACAAAATATTATATATAAAATATTATACCGTATTTTTTGTTAGATTTGTTCTTTCTGATAGTCACCAAATAAAATACCTGTATAGTATTTATTAAAAAAAAAACAAACCAAAAAGCAAAGTCAGTATGTCACTCTTTCAAATGCCCGGATGTTCAAGGATAATTGTGTATTGAGATGTTGGTGAAGGTTCATTTTCTTCACTTCCAATCAAGCAGTATTTTTTCTTTTTTAATTTTTGTTGAAGCAACAAATAGTTTACCTATGGATGTGTACAAATGTGTTTTGCATATACATGCAATGAAGTAGAATTTTAAAAAGCAAAGTAGGTAATTCTCCATAATGACTTCATCCCTGATGCCACAGAAGGGAACGTATCTTCCTTTGGACAGAAAGCAAGCATTAAATAATAGAAGCACTAAATGATCACTTTCTTTCATATAAAGAAAGAAATATTTTGTACCATAGCACATATATTGCACCCCCCCTTCAGCTTTCTATAATTTGCATAATTAGCTGATTATCCCACAACTGGAAGAACTGGAATTAGGTGGGTCCTTTTATGATCATTATGACTGCAAGTTGAAGGAAGAGGAGGAGCTGCAGCAGTCCTAATTTTACTTGAAATACTGGACTTGGGAACCTATGTGACAACACTGAGCAGCACAATTGCTTAGAGAAGTGTTGCCATCGAAACAAGTGTAACCACTTACTGGTAGGCTGCTTCTTTCAATTTTGTTTTGTCTTTGAGCTTTATTTTTCATTACTTTTTTTGACCTCTACCCACCATCTTTTCTTCTTTGGCTTAAGTCATCTGTCATTTATTCAAAGAGTTGAAGGCCATCTCATCTCATCTGACTTGTATGCCATAGGCCCTGAAATCTCTTGTACCAGCCCAAGTAATTTCACTTTGAGTAAGGCATATTTTCCATCTGCTTAAAGCATGTAATTAAATTTGAAGTCACACAATTTTAGAAGATAAGGCACTTCCTGTTAACAGAAGAACATCTTGTAAGGGGCCTGTGGCTGGAAAAACATTGACTCAAGAGTAAGCATGAGAAGTAGAGATGGGACAGCCTAGTTAGGGGTGGGTTTATTTAAAACTGACTTACAATAAGATTTAGAGCAAAAATAAAATTCAGTAAAGGCAACCTTTTTTTTTCTAGAAGAAGGTAGTTTATTCATTAAAATATTTGTTAGAGGTAATAATTTGGGAGAGCCTTTGAGAAAACGGAAGAATGGTAGTAAGTTCAATACTAAAATGTTTCAACTGACAGCCAGAGAAACTTTAGTCTTGAGAAAATATAAATAGTGTCAATAATATTTACTACTGATTAGGTTCTGTGCTCAGTTAAACAAGTACATTTCTACGATCTCTAAAAGGTAACGAAGAAAAATGTATAATGTAAAATCTAATACCTGAGATTCAGCAGTTTACAGAAGAAAAAATATTTTTATGTAAATAATCACTGCAACAGCCACATAGGTTTCAAAGTGGAAAGCCCAATTTGTAAAATTTATATAATGAGACCAAGGATAACTGAAGCTCTGTACAAAGTCCATGGCAAGAAGGAGATACAAACCTGGAAGAGCCTAGCCACTTGTCTTATTTTCTGTGCTTCAAAGTGTGCTAGTGCTGCTTATTCTATCAAGAATAAAAATGCTGCAGTTCTAAAGAAAGGCTGACATGTCCAAACTACACGTATATAGAAAAACCTCAGAATGCAGGCAACATTTCCTTTTAAATAGCTTCTAACAATGACTTAGAATAATTATACATGCTCCAGACTGAGGTTTGGGAGAATGTTAACTCTCCTGTCAATTTAAAACTTCCTTTTGTATACAGCCAACGGGTGGGGTGCCACATTTTAGAGAACAGCATTCAAGTTAAAAACCCACCATGAGTTTGTTTTGAGTCTTCTGGCATTCAAGCTCAAAACTCAAATTTTATGGAAGCACAAGTGGCTACAAACACAAAAATAGATTTATAAAACGGATTAAAAGAGCATGAAATAAATGAAAAGTTGATTTGCACAAAGGTATGAGAAACAGCAGGACTCTGCCTGTTGAAGCTGCTTCTCCGTGTTAACGGCAGCGCAGTTCTGTTGCAATTGCAATTGTTTCCTATAAACATTCCTCCATTACTTCCTGTATCCTATATCCTGCCTGTAATACCTGCGTGGACTAAGATTGTTGTGAAAGGTCTTGCTGCTCCATCAGTGCCATTATTTGTAATGGCTACTGTAAACTGCCTGTTCATCTGGATTCCCTTCCATACTTTACAATTAGAACTGTGTGAAATTAAGCACATAGTGTTAATCCACTCTCACGGAACTCATCACTTCTCAACCTGTGTATATTTATAGGAGTAATTTGTACGTACCTAGATGCTTACAGTGCACCTTCTCAGGTGCAGTTATGTCAGCACTACTGGATTAGGCAGCAGTAGCACGATAATTCACACTTGCTACCCAGAATTCTTGAACAGTATGCATACTGGGGAATACTGACTCTTTTGGATAAGAAGTAAATGTGCTGGCCTTATTTTTCCAGACATTCATTTTCTCAGAATAGTTCCCTGTGGAATCACTGGCTTCCAATGACTGTGTTGTTTATATAGCAACTTTAGTGGTAAATCAATTAAACCCCTGAGATTTTATAATTTTAGAGTCATACTGGCTTGAATACCAAGATTCTGGACAGAGAGATGCAGGGGACATTTAAGATCATCTAGTTCCACGCCCTGCTGTGGGCAGCAGCACCTCCCACTAGACCAGGTTGCTCAAAGCCCCATCCAAAGCATTCTCATGCTTTTCTGCTTTACTTCTATGATCTCTTAAAATGCTACTTCTTCCAGTTTGACAAGCAACAACTGTTTTAAAATATTTCTCTTTTGATAGAATCTCAATTATGAAGTGTTCTGTTTTTTTTCTAATTTGAAGCAAAAAGTCTTCTTCACCATAGAAGACAGAAGTTAAAGAAAAATGTGCCAGTTTCTAATATCTAGTTTTGATATATTTTTAAGTTTCAGTTGCTGGCTAGATCACTTAGTGAAATGACTGTCAAAGACAACTCATCTACACATTGCCAAAGTATTCCTGTACCCATTTAAAATTAATACACCGCAGCATGGCTTACCAGTAATTTCTGTAAGGTCTGGGGTTTTGGGTGGTTTTTTTTTTTAATAGCTATATTTATTAATACTTTTTGTATTTTAAAACAGTTGCTTGCTCACAAAAATTCAAGAATTGAAATGAAAATTTCCGGGAAGGAATAAAAGGTAAATTCTACAAGCAAATTTTATCTGGAAAATTGTGTGTGTTTTGGGAGAGTGGGAAGACTCTTCTCTCCACTGTTATCTGAAAAAACTGTATTTTAAATCCTGTATTTCAGTAATGATTGTAAAAACCTGTCATCAGTTTGATGCTCAGCAATATAAAACTAGAAGTAAGCTAGATTGAATGCACTCGCTAACTTCATTCTCCTCTGGTTTTCTGTCAAAAGTATTTTCTTTGAAAGAACCTAGTCAAGTCTGGCCACTCCTTATTTAAAGTTTTATTTAAATTCAGTCAGAGTTTTTCAGTGTATATGTAAAATTGTTAGTTTTGTAATGTGGCTGTTGTTTCACTACCTTTAAGGAGTCATATTATTACAATTATTTTGTTTTTCAGTATGTTCTCCAACATGAAGTAGAGTGATACAAAGCAAAAAGGAAACACTGCTGTTAAGGACTTGAAACTCCAATTCTTTGGAATGTGTCAGAGGTAAACCTGAAGAATTCCTTAAGTATTTTTTTATAATCAGTCAGCTTGAAAATACTTTGCCTTTTTTACTACTGCTTATAAACCAAAGTTTTTGGATGCTTGCATGACCTTTTGGAATAAGGGTGACAGTTAAGATCAGCTGATGAGTGACTGCTTACACTGCAGAAATTAAGGTATTTGTCTGTAACTGAGCACTCTGGTGGCAAGTTCTCTATGTGAATGGCCTGAGCTTCCTCTGTAGTATGTCGAGAAAGTTAAGAATTTGTAAGAGCCAATATGATGGCTGGGGACTTTCTATTTTAGCCACCTGGATATGAAGAAGTGAGGCAGAAAGGTGCAACATTTAGTCTGTTTGACCTAAGGCTGCAGGGAAGCGGACACAGTGCCAGTGTGTTAATAGCTTTCAGGATATGAGAGACACAGTTTAGCAGCTTTGAAGATATTTACCCTACTTAGCTCACCTATGGAAAGGATAATCTCGTTACCAGCTTAGAGATGTTTGTAAGCACCTACTGCATCTACTTTTTTTGTTGACGTAAAAAGAATTAGAGTGTCTCTTAGTGACAGAGAAGGAAACAACCACCAGTGACACTCTAGCTTGTGGTTAGCATACCTGACTGCAAAAGAGAAAATCTTGATCTCTGCTGGTTTACGCAAAGTTCTCCTGCAAAACTTTCTTCAGAGACCTCATTCCTGCTAAGAACAATCCAACTGACAAAGTGTGTGTCTGTGTTAGCATTTCAGTTTGGCTCAGAAGTGAGCCAGGTTGATTTTCCCCATGTACTGTGCTTTGGTTCATTTGATAAGAGTAATCTTGGAGCATGTGACCTGGATTCCTCTGGGGTAAAAATGAGACAGAAAGGTGTGCTCCAACCAGTACATACAACCATGTGTTCAGACTAAAGCTATTCCAAAGTAAAAGCTCTGAAATGTGCATGGGTGCTGAGCATATGAGACCTACACAACTTCTGCTCTACAAATGGGCTTCTTCTGGAGTTGAGACATGAGTCTGTGCAGACAGCAGAGTCAGCATACACCTTGTTCCCTGTTCTCTCTTGGACACCCCTTACTAAATGTACACTCCTAGAAGTCACACTGATTTGGCTTTTACCTTACTAAGAGATTGAAACCACCTAGATCTCAGCAAAGCTAAAAGAAAAAAGTTGTTTTCTGGCAGGGAACTCTCCCTGTGTAGAGAGGTGTTCTTCAGTTCTGCCTCTGTGACTTGCTAAAGCACCATTCTTTAACTGAGTTAGATGATAAACCACTGTTTTCCTCTTCCCCATCTTCTTTATGGTCAGATTTAAACCTCACCTATAACCTGTGATAGAAAAGAGATCAATTCACCTTAACCATATTCCATCTTTTCAGTTACACTAGAATTCTCTAGCATTAAACATCTGTTATAGTTAACCTCTAAATATAAAGCCAAGCAAATAAGGACAGGACACAGAGGTAAAAAATCAAGATATACAAAGATGTATAGCTCTAAAGTACAGCCATAACAAGCATTGTGAGTAAAACACTTCCTGAGAAGCCTGCTAACAGTGGATGCAGTGACATTCTCCATCTTCCAAAGGAAGCAATCAGACACACCTTGCATTGTTAAATTAATCAGTGCAGCCATAGTTACAGAAAATGATAAAATTGAGACCTGATGTAACCAGCCGAAACTCGTGATAATGGCTTAGCTAGTTACAACAGTGATATAAATACTCTATTAGCAAATAGGCTTGGTAAGCTGGAAAACTGAAGTTAATCTACTGAGGGCTTACAGAACAGAACTTCTATTTGTATCAGCCTCTCGGATTTATTTACTCTCTAATATTTCCTGTCTGAAATAATACCAAATGCCCTAGAACTTCCATTTCATTTTTAAATCACATTTTCAAAGCTCTCTGTGTGGCTCTGCAAAAGAATCTTGAATTTTCTAGTCCAGCAACAAGTCTTATTTACATATTTTTGCATACTTTGGACAACTAACACTTAGGAAGGATATCATACCTAGGCACCTTGATTGTAATGATTAAAAATTTAACTACTGCATTGCTGGGACAGTGTGCTCAAAGAGTGGGTTTGGGTAGTTGCTCTAGAGGCAATTCCAGGTATGGCTTCATGTGGTTCCAGTTTTGCCACCCTTCCCATTTAAATGTGTGTGACACCACCAGGAGATAGTCTACACTAATATCACTGATAACCTAACAAGCATGTCTCTTTTTTGCTTGTTTTTAACTTTTTTTCTTCCCCTTGCCAAAGGGAGGTGATACATTTTGGTTTGTTTCTGAACACACTGAGAGGTCTGAGTAATTCAGATACCTTAGCAAGTAAAGCTAGCTGGGGAAAGAACCCCAAGATCCATCTCCCACCTGCCCATTATAACTCTTATTACTCTTAAGGGAAGGTTAAAAGCAGAGACTGTAACTTCACAAACATTCCCCCTCCCCCCCTTTTTTTTCCTGGCTAACAGAAGATCTCTAACAGGTCACCCATTTTGGTTATTTTGCTGTTCACATCCTCATTAGACCAGCCATCCATAACTTCATCACACTGCAACATATTTTGCTTATGATTATTCTCTGAGGCTATTCAGAGGCCTGAAGCTAATGTTCATGATGGTGGCTGGCATTGAAACATTTCAGTTAGCCCCATTTAATACATTTGTTTTCTGTGTGCTACAATATCACACTGAAATTGCTTGAGGTTAGTTTTTTTTTAATTCAAGAAGTCCTTTCTAATTTTGAACCTGTCAACCTAAAACAGTTGTTACCTTGCTATTTTTTGTGGTCAGACATAAACTTGTAGCTACCCTAATGATCCAGCTCCTACAAAGGGAGAGCCTGGCCAACAGCACAGGAAGCACAGGAGTGGGGCGGAACATCTCTGCTGGTCCGTGGGACCGTGACTCTGCTGCTGTGGAAGGCAAAACTCACCTTGGGTTTAGTAAAATAACCTAGAAGTTACAGTGAGGCACTGTGGAATCACTGCTTATTAGCTTTTCATTTTTGCTATGGATTACAGTTGCAACATTAAAACAAAACCAAGATACTCTCTATTGTATACTAATACTTCGTTTTTATGTAAAGGATATGACTGATGGATTTACACCAACCCTTAACAAAAAACCCTATAGGTGTTTCACTGGCTTAAACAACTTCCAACAATGTTTTAACAAGTAAGAAATCTTAAATAAATTTTTAAAATGCTATATAGTTCCTGAAGGAAATAAAAAATGTTCATAGCTAACATCAGGCTCATATCATAAAAGTTACAGTTTAACTCGCCTTGTAGCTGTTCTTCAAATACTCTGCTGCCCTTCCACCACCATCAATTTCTTACTGGTAGCAGAAATCACGTCTCTGCTAGGGCATTACCACTGTATGCAAAAAGTAAATCAACTATTTCTGAAGCATGGTTGTTAGAGTACCACGTCACAAGCACAACTTTGCAACATGCCATTTGTGATGTGACGGATATTGGCATGCTGTTCAGCTCAAGGCTAAGGGTAATTAGATAATAATACAGAGACATTTAAGAAACAATAAACAAAAAAAGTAAAAAAGAAAAGACCTACCAAAGATCTTTTTATTTCTACAGAGATAAGTGTGGTCTAGTATAGGAGATTCTGTTCATGCATGGCTTTCAAAAAAGAGTACAGACTGATCTAGCTGCTGGTTTTAGAAAAAAAAAAGTTAATCTTATTTTCAAGGGTCAATCCCATAATTTGACCAGCAACTGCTGGAAATTACAATGTAAAACTTCATCAGCGCCTGTACAGGAAAAGCTTTTGCTGTTTCAGTACGGCAGTGTTTTATCATAGAGATACTAAGAGTCCGTCACTACCAACAAAGAAACAGAAATAAAACCTAAGGCTGGCAATTCCTTTAGTGGGAGCCCTCCTTTCATGCGCTGGCCAGCTACAAAAATGTGCAGTAGGCCTTCCTGTTTCGGTCAGAGCGACGCTCACTCCTCTCTGGGTATTCTAAGCAAAAAGCAGGGTATCAAGTAGCAGCAGAAAATAGAACAGTAGTGTGGTCACCCCAAGAAAACAAGCCAAAAATAACACCTGCTGCAGACCGACTTTTAGAATGGATTATATTACACTATATTTAATCTACACATGATTATTTAAAATAAAGGGCATTATTTTGCTTAAGTCACTTGCCTTTGGAAGGGAATTGTTCACAATCTAATTTAGTTCAGTTTAATTCTCCAGGTTTCTCTTCTCATAAATATATAATATGGCTTAACTGTTTCAATCTGGATAATTCGGATCAATACTCCTGAGTATGCCTTCACTGAAGGAGTTCTGTATTTTATGCTGTTGTTTTCTATAAAGCTCTATCTTGATGAAGTATTTATAGGCCTATGTATACATTCTTTGTTGTTGAGCATTTCCTTTGGTCATAGCTAAAACATATATTCACGTCTGACCAAAACTGACTGTTTTTACAGATGTTTAAAAATATATATTTTTTGAAATTTCCTGTTTTAATTATTCAGGGAGATTTATTTGTTTTCCCCTTCTCAAAATACATGTGGAGTTGGAATAACCATATATTCTGTAACCACTGTTTAAGGAAAGAGAGCAATGTCATCATGTATGTGAGAGAATTCTGGGTCTGGGAAAGAATCAAGGACTTGATTCAAATTAAAAAAAAAATTCAAATCCATCAAACCAGCAAAACCAAAACAGTTTGGAAGGGAATACATTCCCAGAAATATCTTTGCACATAAATAACTCTTTTACGTCTGAAATTCCAGTGGACTGTGATCCTAATGTCAGAAAGTGTTGCATGAGAAGGACCTCAGATGCTGCAGATAAAGGAATACACTGAAAAAACTTACTTTTCTTCCACTCATCTAAAACTGTCATTCCCAGCTGTGTAATCCTCCTGATCCATCAGCACATAATAAATTTGATTTCCAATGCAATACACTTTGTAACATTTGAATTATAAAAACCATACTATTTTGGGTTTTTTTTCTCTCAAAAAAAATTTTAAGAGTTCAAGAGAAGTCCCTTTGCTTGTTTTGTTTTATAAGCTTATCATGGAAAAAAAAATGTTTAAAAAGCTAGCCATGCTTCTGGAAAAGGCAGCTGCACAGATGTCTTCATTTCCATTTTCTGTAAGTGCCAGCTTTTCCTTAGCTCCAAGTATCACTCTATTTAAGGGAATTCACAAGGGATTTTAAAAAATTAACTACTCAATCATAAATCTGAAGATATTATCATAATTTAAGATCAACAACAAGGAACACATACATTTGTAAAGCAGTGGAAATGATACAATATGTATTTTCTTCTACCTTAATAACTACTATTTAAAAAAAAAAACAGCTATGATTGCATGTTTATCAGGCTGTAGATTGGCCAAACCTGAAAACAGACACAAACATGGCAAGCTTGGAAGATATGACGAAGCAGTGGCAGAGCAACAAGGGCATATTTCAGTGACTGAATCTTGGAGCGCAGTTTGGGTGTTCTTGGCATGCAGGACTCAGTTCTTCAGTTTAAACACTTCCTTGAATAACTAATGGCCTGAAAACCCTACCTGAGGAATTTCAGTCAGGAACGGAAAATCATTCTATATAAGACAGACCATGACAGAACGGTAAAAAGCATCAGGATAAAAACATAGCTTAGTAACAGTGACATAGTAACAAAAACATAGCTTAGTGACAATCTTACAGGACTTTAATCTGTTTTTAAAGAGAATAATCCACATTTAATTTGCTTAATAGGGAAAAAAATATTTTCCTTTAGGCTAGCCTTTATCAACAAACCTATTGCTCTAATCAATGTGTTGAAATGTTGTCGCGGTCGGGCACGCAGAGGTCCGACCACCTCCCAAAGGGAGAAGGGTTGAGGGTAAATTGGGATATCTCCCCACCAGGCTCGCAAGCAGACATGGAGACTGAAAGAGTATTTAATAAGTTTATTACTAAATATATTCAAATAAAACCTTATTTACTCTATGGAAATATTACAATATTAAAGAACACCACGCCCACCCATTCACTCCCCCTCTCACTCACCGAGAGATAAGGGCAAATAAGGACTTAATTATGTCAAAATACGACCTGTATGTGTGGATGGTGCGTGTGCGTGCATGTGTCCTTTCGGCGTTTGGTGATGGTCTCCGTGGAACGGCGAGGATGCCCGACCAGCAGACCTGGACTGTTTCCAGTGATGTCAGCAGCTTGTAGCTTTTTCGGTGCGATTGGAGTTTCTCTCTCTCTCTCTCGCTCTTGCTCTGTCTCTCTCTCTCTCTCTCCCCGACGGTGGCATCGGCTTTAGTTTTTCAGCACAATTTCTTCGGTGCAACTTCTTCTTCAGTATGGTGCTCCCCGCTTGGAGCGGCTTTTTCTGGCAACGCGGCCTTCTGCGGCGTGGCTTTCTGCAGCCAATGGCCTCTTGTCGCAATTTCTTCTTCTTGCTGCAGCTTGCAGCTTTTTTTTCTGGATTCTTTCAGTTTTGGCTCATGGTGGCAACTCACGGCGGTGGCAGCGATTGCGCAACTCATGGCCGGCGGCGGCTCACGGCTTCTTTCTCTCCCCCGGATTCCTAGAGCAGTGGGAGTCAGCAGTTCTGTCCGGCGGCTCTCCGCGGCGGCTGCTCCCTTCTTTCTGACTGCTTGGCTTCTTTAGGGGGCTGCGCTGACAGCTCAGTTCGGTTTCCCCCCCTTCTCCTCGCTCCTCTCCGGCAGCGGCGGAGGGAGGGGGGGAGGCCGCACTCAGCAGGAGCGATGTGCTCCCTTTGTGCAGTGAGGCGGAAGACAGAGTGATTGTTTACTTTTTCAAAATTTATAGCTGGCGTTATCACGCTTCCGTCTTCCTGGAGGATTTATGCAGAATAGATTTATGGGAAATCGAGTTTTTTGCTCACTGTTTTAATAAGGCAGAAAAAATCATGTGGTCAGTTCACCACAAATGTCTTTAGCGTGTCAATCTTCCATCCTGCAAATGTTCTGACAGCAATATGAATGAAGTTTAGCACTCTTCCCAGGCTAACACGAGTAGTTACAACTGCAGTGCTTATGAATAGTCAGGTTTAGTCCTTTCTAATGTGCCCAGTTAAATAAGATGATCTGGGTTTCAGCTGTTTTCATCTTGATATTGTAACTTCTGCCACCTTACGGTGCTGTTCTCTCGTATATTCTCTTCCCAAGTCTTTGTCTACTTGAGCAATGGCAATTTCAGACACTGTTCAAAGTGCAATTTGCTGTTGCCAAGGCAGCTGTTTGTGTGGCTACAAGGTGAACCAGATCAGGGGGTCTTTCAATTGAAACACAGCCACTGCTTTTCTCCTGTGTCAGTCCCCTCCTCCACTACACCCCCACACAAACTCTAGCACTTGCAAAAGAAAAGGGTGAACAGAGGTGTAGGGACATGAGAGGTATTTATGATGGAGAAGCTGCGTTACCACTACTACTGCCAAATATCATGTTGTGACCTGAGAAATCCCATTTCTGATTCCAAAAACTGCCTGTCGCGATCATTAGGATTGTTCTTGACCTCTGGAACATTTTCTAGCTCACATGCGAGTGCATGGTGGGCTAGTGTAGGAGAGTGCTTGTATCCTTGGGGTAACCTTGTCAAGGTATATTGTACCCCATCCCATGTGAAAGCAAAATATTTTTGATCCTCAGAATCCATAGGGATTTGGAAAAACCTGTCTTTAATGTCCAGAGAAGCTAACAATGGATGTGCTGCTTCCTGGATTTCTAATACCAAATCGGATAGGTTTGGCACTGCCGCCACAAGATTGTCGGTATTAGCATTCAGTTTTCTGTAATCCAGTGTCAGTCTTCACTTTCCTGTGGGCTTCCTGACAGGCCA